>JAQZBX010102378.1:0-11163 GCA_029593785.1 Cabassous unicinctus | reverse complement strand
TATTTGGGGTAGAAGTCCACAGTTACCAGGCCATAAAGCATAAGTTTCTTCCCTCACCAAAGTCCATTGTCACGTGTTGGAGCAAGACAGCTGCCGACATTTGCCCAGGGTTCAGGCTTCTTGAGTTCCTCTCTTCCCGGGGCTGCGTTTCTCTCCAGGCTTAGCTCCTGTTTCCTCCACAAGGTCAGCTGTAGGCGATCAAGCTAACAGTTCGCTTCTCTTCTCCTGGGGCTTTCTTCCAAAATCAAAGCTGCTTCTTGAAAAACTGCTTCTTCTGTCCTTTGCCTTGCTTTTTACATTCGATTCCCCACCCACCAGGGTGTGGGGCTCAACGCCCTACTGACTGACATGGCCCAGTCAATGCCCTAATCATAATTCAATCATGCCCAGATTAACAGATCAGATTACAGGCATGATCCAATTATATTTTTGGAATTCATAATTACATCAAATTCCCCAAGGGTTACAGATGGTATAGTAATTATGGAGAAATGTCAGAAAGAAAGACAAATTGCCTATGATACCAATAAATGCATATCTCACTTCACTCAAAGGTAGAG
Organism: Cabassous unicinctus; assembly: GCA_029593785.1. Lineage (NCBI taxonomy): Eukaryota > Metazoa > Chordata > Mammalia > Cingulata > Chlamyphoridae > Cabassous > Cabassous unicinctus. The sequence continues at coordinate 10,603 of JAQZBX010102378.1, read as the reverse complement.
ATTAAGCTCAGGATGTAAGCTGACTTTTTTTTTTTTTACTTAATTTTTTTTATTTTTAAAGAAGCTTTAGATTACATCAATGTTACATAAAAGTATAAGGGATTCCCATATGCCCCGCACCCTCCCTCTCCCATACTTTCCCACATTAACAACATCCTTCATTAGTGTGGTACATTTGTTACAATTGAACACATACTGAAACATTGCAATTAACCTTGGACCACAGTTTACATTTTAGTTTACACTCTGTCCTGCACAATTTTTAAATTTATGACAAAATATACAATGGCCTGTATCCATCACTGCTATATCATGCGGGACAAATCCTATGTCGTGAAAATGTCCCCATATTACACCTACTCTTCCCACTCCCACCCTTCAGAACCTCTGGTGACCACTGCCTTTACATCAATGATAACAGTTCTTCCATTGCAAGAATGTTATTATTCTTAAATCTATAGTAGAATAATAATGTCTAACTTTAGTCCATTGTTCATTCCCCAATCTTGAGGATTTGGAAATGGTGATGCCCAGTCTGCTTCTCACTGAGAGGGGGCTTAGATCCCATGGGGGTAGATGGATGGAGCTATCTTGCTTGCAGTTGTAGACACTTTCTGTTCCTTGGGATGGGTATTGTCCATCATCATCTTGACTTGTTTGTTTTAAAGGACAATTAATAAATAGTTGCTGATTATCAATGTAGCTTGAGTTTTAACCATTTCAAAATATGAAGGAGATCAGGTGGTTTAATTTGAATGAGAAAAAGTTGCTATCTTGATCTAGAAACAAATAGATTAAGCATTTATTTCCTAAAAGGAAGAGCTTTGCTATTAAAACTAGGAGCATAAATTCAACTCTTTGAAGTTTCAAGATTTGATGGTTGATTCCAAAATCTGATTAACTTACACAAGTTTACTTTAAACCACATTTTTATTTGCCTCCAGAAAATTGGTTCTATATGTTGCAAGGCAGAGCCAATAAAGATGGCTTCAGTAGAGAGGATAAATTTGCTAGAATTTAGGTAACTGTATTTCATATTCATAGTAGGTGTGCTTTATTAATTTTTTGTACATTTAATAATTGAGTATGTAAACAATTAAAAACTAAAAAGTAAACACAGATGAATAAATTCATGCATTTCTCAATTAAATGTACTGGATACATAGACACTTTTTAAAAAATCAAACAATATGTTATGCAATATATTTGGATCATAGTAACACAATCATACAGTATTAGTCCTTTTGTGTATGGCTGGGTTCACTAAACATATTGTACTCCAGGTTTACCCACATTGTCAAATGCTTTATAACTTCATTTCTTCTTATAGCTGCATAATATTCCATCATGTGAATGGACCACAGTTTGCTTATCCATTCGTCTGTTGATGGAAACCTGGGTTGTTGCCAACTTTTGACAATGCTGAATAATGTTGCTATGAATATTGGTGTGTAGTTGTCTGTTTGTGTTACTGCTCACAGTTCTTCTGGGTATATACTCAGTGGTGGTATTGCCAGGTCATGTGGCAAGTCTATGTTCAACTTCTTTAGGAACTGCCAAACAGTCCTCCACACTGGCTGTACCATTCTGCATTCCCACTAAGAGTGAATAAGTGTTCCTATCTCTCCACATCCTCTCCAACACTTGTAGTTTCTGTCTTTTTAATCATGGCCATTCTGATAGGTATGAAATGATATCACATTATAGTTTTGATTAACATTTCCCTAATCATTAGTGATATTGAGCATTTCTTCATGGTTTTTTTTTTTGTGCGATTTATATTTCTTCTTTGGACAAATGTCTGTTCAAGTCTTTTGTCCATTTTTTAATTGGGTCATTTGTCTTTTTTTAATGTTGAGTTGTAACATCTATTATATATCCTGGATATTAAACCCTTATCAGATTGTGATTTCCAAATATTTTTTCCCATTGAGTTGGCTGCCTTTTCACTCTTTTGATAAAGTCTTGTGAGGCACAAAAGTGTTTAATTTTGAGGAGATTCTATTCATTTAATTTTTATTTTGTTCCACGTGCTTTGGGTGTAAGGTCCAAGAATCCACGACCTACTACAAGGTCTTGAAGATGTTTCCCTACATTTTCTTCTAGTAGTTTTATGGTTCTGGTTTTTATATTTAAATGCATTTTGACTTGTTTCTTGTATAGGGGGTGAGTCATTCTTTTGGTTATAGATATCCAGTTCTACCAACACCATTTGTGGAAGAGACTGGTTTGTCCCATTAATATGAACTTGGTAGGTTTGTCAAAAATCAGTTGACTGGGGAAGTGGCTCTGGCTCAATTGGTTGGGCTCCCATTTACCATATGGGAGGCCCTGGGTTCAATCCCTGGGGCCTTCTGGTGAAGTGGCACCTGCACACAGGGCCCGCGTGGTGTGGAGAGCTCAGGGCCTGTGCAGCCCAGAGAGTTGGTACAGCAAAGGGAGACTAGGAGACACAGAAAAATGCACAGCAAATGGACACAGCAAGCACAAGCTGAAAGGGGGGGATAAATAAATAAATAAAATGAATAAATTATTTTAAAAAATCAGTTGACTATATAGGTGAGGGTTTATTTCTGGGTTCTCAATTATATTCCACTGATCAGTGTGTCTCTCTTAATGCCAGTACCATGCTGTTTGGACCACTGTAGCTTTGTAATATGTTTCAAGGTCAGGCAGTGAAATACCTCCCATGTTGCTCTTCTTTTTAGAATGCTTTTGGCTATTCAGGTACACTTACCCTTCTCCAAATGAATTTGGTAATTGCCTTCCCTAATTCTGTAAAGTAAGCTGTTGGGATTTTGACTGGCATTGCATTGAATCTAAAAATCAGTTTATGTAAGACTGACATCTTTAGGATATTTATTCTTCCAATCCATGAACATAGAATGTCTTTCCATTTGTTTAGGTCTTTTAAATTTTCTTTTAGCATTGTTTTGTAGTTTTCTGCATATAGATCCTGTACTTCTTTGATTAAATTAATTCCTAGGTATTTGAGTCTTTTTGTTGCTATTGAAAATGGAATTTTTCCCCTGATTTCCATCTCAGATTTTTCAGTACTAGTGTACAGAAACATTACTGATTTTTGCATGTTGATCTTGTATCCTACCACTTTGCTGAACTCATTATTAGCTCTAGTATCTTTGACATGGATCCTTCAGGATTTTTGAAGTACAGGATGCCACCCTCTGAGGCATCCTTGTGTCTTGGATAGGAATGTCTTGCTCTCCACACTGGTTCCTGATGTGAAAGGACCAAAGATATGATCCCTGTCTGAGGGTGTAGAGGCAGGCGTCTAGTATGGGCTATGTTTTTAGGAGGGAACAAGCAACTGCCCAGGGGAGGGTCTACATCAAGTCGCAGGTAGGAGTTTAGGGAGAGGTTGGATGCTGTAGGTCCTAGGTGTGGCCTCTGGGATCACCAGATGCAGAGGAGACTGTGGTGAGGTGGCTCAGGGATCACCCAGAGGAGACTGCCATGAGGGTGCCCAGGGATCACCGGTTGCAGTGGAGACTGCAGTGAGGGTGCCCAGGGATTGCCAGTTGCAGCAGAGACTGTGGTGTTGGTGTCTGGACCAACACATTGAACACAGTGGAGACTGCAGTGAGGGTGCCCAGGGATCACCCGGTGGAGACTGTGGTGAGGGTGCCCAGGGATCACCAGGTGGAGACTGTAGTGAGGGTGCCTGGGGATTGCCAGGTGAAGAGGAGACTGAGGTGAGGGAACCTGGGGATTGCAGGGCCAGTGGAGACTGCGGTGAGGCTGCCCGGGGGTTGCCAGGTGCAACAGAGACTGCGGTAAGTGTGCCTGGGGATCGCCAGATGCGGTGGGGAGGGCAGGGAAGAGACTGAGGTGAGGGGAAGGGTGTTGGAGAAGGCACAACTGGCTGGCCTGGAGACCCCTTCAGGCTGGCTCCTGCAGCTTCGGCTCAGAACCCAGGGCCACTGGCCCACATTGCCGGTCACATCCTTTGGTTTGAGGCCCCAAATGGAATTCAGCTGAAATGAGGTGGTGCCTTGGAGCATGCTTGACAAGAGTGCCACGTTTTGTTTGAGCAGCAGACTGGCTCCTCATGCTGCTGACTAGGCCCCAAAGGTGCCTGTCACTGAGAGCATGCCTCTGCTTTGGCATCATGGTGCCTGGATGTGAACTTTGCATGCTGGTTCCTGTTTTTGCAAAAGGGGGTGGTGACACCTGCCTTGGGAGGCTGTGAGACAAGCCTGTGGCTTAGACCAGGGCTTCACTGGGTGGGAACTCAAGGCTTGTCTGTTAGGCTGTGGCCCATAACAGCTAGAGAAGAGTGTCACTGATAGTCCCACTTTCCTGTGTATAACACAAGCCTTTGCATTCCTTTGACAAACCATACTGTCTCCAATGCATGTCACAGGTTATTCTCAGGTTACAGATGGAAGAAGGCTATGTCCCCTACAGGGCATGTCATTCACCAGGGTCATCTCACTGATTTTCCCACGGTGGACTTGGCCCTAGGCTTTGTGATTTCAGATTTTCATATTTAACCAGTGCCTCTGGGCCTCCCTGGAGACACAGAATTGATGTATTGGGGTTGGGTTGCCAGGAGGAAGGATGCAGACTCATCCTGGCCCCTGACTCAGGGAAGTGAACTTCCTGACTGTGAAGGACAGGAACTTCATCTGTGCAGCTGGGAAAGGTGTTTGCCAGGCACATCAGCCATGGGCTTCTGCTTTTGAGGACCAGGAGGTGCCTCCAACCTCTTCCTGTGTCACTGAGCAGACTTCTGCTGCAGACCAGAATGCCACACTCCAGCCTTACTGCTCTGTGAGCCTTTGGAAGTGGAATGGTGGGCTTAACCCCTTGCATTCACCATGGGCCACCACCTACTGGCTTTCAACCTCAGACCACTTGGCCTCAGCTTTCCATCTGTACTTAGGGACTGTGTCTTTCAGACCTCATAGGATAGCTGTGAGGATTTGCCCTGACCCAGGTCCTGCCCCTCCACTTACCTGAGGCCTCTGAGACAAAGTGTCAATGAACAGCAACTGCCTTGGAGTCTCTCCTCTCATTGGGGCACAGTGAAGCACCCAGCTTGATGAGTTTACTTATAACAAAATCCCACCACAGCCCAGCATGTTGGGGCTCCTTGGGGCTCCTCATAAGGAGACCTCACCCAAGCATGGTAGGAAGAGACTGCCTTTCTTCTGTCTACATGGTTGTGGTGTCCCCAGCACATGGCAAAATGGACACAGGGTGAATGGGCAGCCCTGAATGTCACCAGATGGAGGAGGGGTGGCTTGCTCGGTCGTTTGGGGTCTCACTCTGCTCTTTCCTGGGTCTCACCTGCTCTCTCTGTTCTCCACCATTCTTACTTCATTTCTTGGTTTTGTTTGAACACATTCAGCTTCCTTGTTGCTCTTTTAGGTAGACTGGAGCCAGCTTCCTCCCTCAGGGCCTTGTCTCTCTATAAGCCTGAGGTCATCCATGGGTGCTCTGTGGTGTGAACAAGGGGTCAGGAATGGGGAGGAGGAAGAAGGGAGGGTCATGGCTCCTCAGGTCTGCCTCTCCTAAACTGGAGCAGTGTCTCCTCTTCTGGACTCAACTGAGCATGAAATTGCTTTTCTACATCCACTGAAGAAGCAGTAATTGACCTCTTTAACTGGAAGAGAACCTTCAGGTGACATGCAGGTGACCACATCAGCAGTCAGCAGAGCTGCCCTTGGACATGGGAAGCACACGGCCATTGGCTCTGCTCATCCATGATCATGAGTGATTATGCCAGATGACTCTGCAATGTCAGTCCTGGCTTCCCAAGAACTTGAGTTTTTTTCTCACACACCCACTGTGTCTGGAGTGCATTCTGGTTGCTGGTGTGTTCTTTAGCCACATCCTGGGAGAACTGGTGAAATAGATTGTTTGCAGGAGAAGAGATTGGGAGTGGGGAGGCAGCAGCAGAGTCCAGTAGGCTATCATGGCTGAGGGTCAGACCCATCTGGCACAGCCCTGGGGAATCTTGGGAGAAGGCTTCTCTGGGTCCTCTCCAGGCACAGGGTGAAATGGCCCTGCCATGAAAGGCAGCAGAGGTGGACACATCACCTGGGGAAAGGAGCTTGGAGCCATGGGCCTGCTTCTATGAAGGTTGTGGTTGTGGGAGTGTGTCTGCTTCTCTCACCTTGCTTTATTGTGGAAGGGGAAGAAAGAAACCTAAATTGCCTGGAAGGAGAGGCTGACTTCCTTCTCCTCAAGTGCTCTCTAGGTCTGGACCACTGCTGGCTGCTAAGCCATGAACATTCAGGAGCCCCAACTCTAGGTCATGTGCTCTGCGCAGTGAGATATGGGCAGGGCTCATATACCACACGGTGGAATGACCATGGCAAGCAGGCTGGTGATTGCACATGGGGTCCCCATGAGAATGGCTCAGAATGCCTTGGGGGCAGCAGGGAAGCCCTTTGTGACCCCAGCCAGACATCACAGGCCTCACAGCCCCCCTTGCTCAGGTTTGCTGTCTGAACAGGGCTTTTATTACTTGCTGTGGCATGGGAGGCACTAGGCAATCTCTGCCCCTTGCACTGGCACTCTTCTGAGAAGAGAAATGTTTTCCTCCTTGGGGTCTGCAACCTCTGGGGAGAGGGTTCAGAGCTGCTGGGTCAGAGCACTCACAGGGTGCACCAGTAAAGTGGTGGAGCTGGCAGCTGCCCTCTTGGAACTCCACATTTGTGTGAAGTTGGTAGGGAATGAGGTTGGGAAATGCAGATCATACCTATTGTGGAAGACCCAGCTGTTTACACTTCATCCTGAAAGCCATGGGGCACCTCCACCATTTATGAGTACAGATTTGCAATTGGGTGGGAAACTAGTGCCAGGAAAAAAGGGCATAGATAAAAAAGCAAAATGGGCCTTGACTTTGCCTGGTGGGGAGTAAAAAACAGGGAAGGAGCCTGAGACACTCACTCTGTAGGAATTTGGGGGTCTGGCTGGAAGTCAGGGGCTGTTCATCCAACTGAGCATGAACACCTGTTGGAGTTCCTTCCATGCTGGGGTCAGGAGGAGGGTGATGGCCTGCCCCTGCCCTCAGGGGTTTATACAGGGTACCCCTAGAGAGAAGGAAGGCTGGGCCGGTGGTCCAGGAGCACATCTGGGAAGGATGTCTCAGTGAAGCCTGGACAGAGACATGGGAAGGGAAGACCATGCCCTGAGGCAGGGTGTAGAGGTAGTGACACCTCATGATAATCTTCTGGAGGGGTGGAGGGCCATAGGTGAGGTGAGCTGGGCCCAGGTGCTGGTGGTCTGGGAAAATCTGGCATTGGCACAACAGCCTCCATGTGGCTCGACACTGCATTTGGCCTTGTTTGCTGGACTAGGAGATGCAGTGGGTTCTCAAGGGGCATTTCTGTGACTTGTCTGCTGGTGCTGGCTCTGAGGAGAGGGGGGCAGAAACAGAGCTGGGTTTGGCCTCATGTGCCCCTCCCCAAATGCTGAGCTTCAGTAAAACAGCATATGTACTAGTTGAAAGAAAAAGATACCCAAGAAGCAGCTCCCATGAGAAGTTGGTTCTGCTCCCAGGTTAAGGCAGTGGTGGGTAGGTGGAAGTTACAGGGACAATCTTAGCCTGAGAAGGACCTTCCTGCAGTTAGACTACAGATCTCTGTGAGTGGCTAGTAACATATATTTTCTGTGTTCTAAGGATTTCCCAGCTGGGGTGTTGGGTGTCTTTCCAGAAAGACCCAGAAAAATCAAGCCACTTTTCTTGAAACATGAATGCATTACTCTTTTTTTTTTCTAGTTCATAGAGGTACATGGTTTTATTTGTTCTATTAACAACAATCCTCATTTATCACCAAGTTCACCATGTTATACATTTCCAATATTATTCTCTGACTTTCTTTCAACTGACATTTATATTTCTACACTACCCCATTCAGCCACAATCAAATTTAAAAATCAGCAGTGTTAGTTATACTCACTATAAAATGTATGCATCAATTCTATCCATTTCTACACATTATAATCAACCTTATTAAAATTCTCCATACATTAAACAATTAGACATCAACTCCCCATTCTCAAACCTCTTTCTATCTCCTAGTAAGCAATACTCTAAATTTCAACTCTTTGAGTTTACTCATTATATTTAATTAATAATAATGAGACAATACAATAATTGTCCTTTAGTGTTTTGCTTTTTTCATTCAACATAATGTCCTCAAGGTTCACCCACTTTGTCATATGCATCCTGAATACGTTTCTTCTTTCAGCTGAACAGTTTTCCATGGTATGTATATACTAAATTTTGTTTAATCCTTGATCTGTTCATGGGCACTTGAGTTGTTTCCATCCTTTAGCAATTGTGAATAATGCTGCTGTCAACATCGATGTGCAGATATCTGTTCACATCCTTGCTTTCAGTTCCACAAAATAAAACACTACCAGCGGGATTGCCAGATCAAACGGCAATTCTATATTTAGCTTCCTGAGGAATCGTCCAAATTTCCTCCATCGAGCTTGTACCATTCAATAATCCCACCATCAGTGAAACAGTGTTCCCATTTCTCTTCACTCTCTCCAGCACTTGTAGTTTTCTTTGTTGTTGTTGTTTTTTGCTTTAAATAATGGCCAATCTGTAAGCCGTGAAATGATATCTCATTGTAGGTTTGACCTGCATTTCCCTAATAGCGGGTGATGTTGAACTTTTTTTTTTTTCATGCACTATTTGTCCATTTGTTTTTCCTCTTTGAAAAAATGTTTATTCAAATATGCTAAATATTTTTAAATGGATTGTTGGACTTTTTATTGACCAGTTGTATGATCTCTTTATATAACATGGAAATGAAGCCCTTATAGGATATGTGGTTTCTAAATATTTTATCCCATTGTATAGGCTGCCTTTTTTACCCTCTCAAAAATGTCCCTTAGAGTGCAAAATTGTTGAATTTTGAGCAGGTACCATTTATCTATTTTTTTCTTTCATTGCTTGTGCTTCAGGTGTAAGGTTAAGAATACACCAACTACACAAGATATGGAAGATGTTTCCCTCAATTTTCTTCTAGGAATGTTATGGTCCTAAATTTATGTTTAGGTACTTGATTCATTTTGAATTAATTTTTGTATCAGATATGAGATAGGAGTCCTATTTCTTTTTTTGATATGGATATCCAGTTTTCCCAGCACCATTTTTTGAAAAGACTCTTCTGACCCAGCTGTGTGGGTTTGAAAGGCATGTCAAAAATCACTTGAACATAAATGTGAGAGTCTATTTCTGCACTCACAGTTTGATTCCATTGGCCAATATATGTATCTTTATGTTAGTACCATGCTGCTTTTATTACTGAAGTTATGTAATATGCTTTAAGTTCAGAAAGCGAGAGTTCTCCAAATTCATTCTTCATTTTTAATACATATTTGTCCATTCAGGGCCCCTTATTTGATAATTGGTTTTTCCATTTCTGCACAAAAAGCTGTTGGAAATTTCATTAGGATTGCATTGAATCTATAAAACAATTTGGGTAGAGTTGACATCTTAATGGTATTGTGTCTTCCAATCCAAGAACAAGGAATGTCCATCCATTTTATTGACATCTTTGTTCCCTTTTAGCAATGATTTGTATTTTTCTGAATACAGGTCCTTTATGTCCTTGGTCAAGTTTATTTCTATATATTTGATTATTTTAGTCACATAAATATTATAAAGGGAATTTTTTTCCTGACGTCCTCCTCAGATTTTTCATTGGTAGTGTATAGAAACTTCACTTATTTGTGCATATCTTTTATTAGCTCGAGTAGCTTTGTTGTGGATTTTTCAGGATTTTCTAGATATAAGATCACATCATCAGCAAATGGCCTAAGTTTTACTTCTTTCTTTGTTATCTCAGTAGCTTTTATTTATTTTCCTTGCGGAATTGTTCTAGCTAGAATTCTATCACAATATTGAATAAGAGAGGTGACAATGGGCATCATTTTATTGCTGTTAATTTCAGAGGGATAATTTTCAGTCTTTTACCATTGAGTACAATGTTAGCTGTGGGTTTTTCATGTATGCACTTTATCATGTTGATTTAGTTTCCTTCTATTCCTATCTTAGTGTGCTTTTATTACTAAAGGTTACTATATTTGGTTAAATGGTTTTCTGTGTAAATCAATATGTTCATGTGGTTTTCCTCCTTATAAATGTGGTGAATTACACAGATTCATTTTCTTGTGTCATACCACTCTTGCATAACTGGGATAACTTGGACATGCTGTATGATTCACTTAATGTGCTATTGGGCTCAATTTGCAAATATTTTGTTGAGCATATTTGCTTCTATATTCATTACAGTTGAATCTGCAATTTTGAGTTTTCATATTATGTGTATCTGGCTTTGGTATTAGGGTCATGTGAGCTTCAAAGCATGAATTTATTGATGTCTAGTTATCTGATTATGTTCCTGAATCCACTCTGATTGTCAATTTCTCTTTATTGCACAGTGGTTTTGTTTCATGGCTTTTCTTTGATTTGGGGTTCAACTTATTCTTTTATTTTATTTTTTTTTATTGTTCATAAAATCAAGATTTTTCACAGTACATACCAATATTTGTAAAATGATATATAAATCCATATGCATATATGTGCATTTTCTTACATAAATATTATTTT
>JAQZBX010102377.1:0-11164 GCA_029593785.1 Cabassous unicinctus | reverse complement strand
AAAAAAAAAAAAAGAAAATTACAGACCAATATCTCTAATGAATATAGACACAAAAATCCTCAACAAAATACTTGCAAACAGAATCCAAAAGCATATTAAAATAATGACACATCACAATCAAGTGGGTTTCTTCCCAGGTATACAAGGATGATTTGACATGAGAAAATCAATTAGTGTAATAAACCACATTGATAAATTGAAGAAGAAAAACCATATAATCTTCTCATTGGTGCAGGAAATAAAATGACACATACAGCACTCTTTCTTCATAAAAACACTACAAAAGGTAGGAATAAAGTGAAGATTTCTCAATATGGTAAAGTGCGTATGTGAAAAACCTACAGCTAGCATTGTACTCAATGGTGAAAGACTGAAAGCTTTCCCGCTGAGATCAAGAAAAACACAAGGATGCTCACTGTTACCATTGTTATTCAACATTGTGCTAGATGTTCTAGCTAGACCAATCAGGCTAGATAAAGATATAGAAGGCATCCAAATAGGAAAGGAAGAAGTAAAACTTTCACTATTTGCTGATGATATGATCCTTTATCTAGATTCTCCTGAGAAAGCCACAAAAAAGCTACTAGAACTAAGAGCTGAGTTTAGCAGAGTGGCAGGATGCAAGAGTAATATGCAAAAATCAGTAGAGTTTCTGTACACTACTGGTTTGCAATCTGAGGAGGAAATTTTAAAATTCCATTTGTAATAGCCACTAAAACAATCAAATATTTAGGAATAAACCTAACCGAGGACATAAAGGGTCTGTATTCAGAAAACAACAAAACATTGCTAAAAGAAACTGAAGAAAACAAATAAATGGAAGGGCATTACATGTTTATTGATTGGAGGTTAAATATCATTAATATATCAATTTTACCCAAAGTGATTTACAGATTCAATGCAATCCCAATAAAAAATCCCAACAGCCTTTTTTTCAGATATGGGGGAAAAAAATTATAGAATATATTTGAAAAGCTAAGTGGTCCAAATAGCTAAAAAGATCCTTAAAAAGAATGAAGTTGGAGGACTCTCACTTCTGGGCTTTAAAACATATTACTTAATTACAGCAGTAAAACAGCATGGTACTGATATAAAGACAGACACATTGACCAATAGAACTGAATCTAGAACTCAGAAATAGACCCTCACATCAACAATCAAGTAATTTTTGACAAGTCAGTCAACCCTCCCAGCTGGACCAGAACAGTTTATTCAACAAATGGTGCTGGTAGAACTGAATAGTCATATCCAAAAGAAAGGGGGAGCGCTATCTCACACCTTATACAAAAATTACCTAAAAATGCATCAAGTACCTAAATACAAAAGCAACAACCATAAAACTCTAGAAGAAACTGTAGGAAAATATCTTTAATATCTTATGGTAGGCAGCAGTTTTTTAAACTTTACACCCAAAGCACAAGCCACAAAAGAGAAAAATAGATAAATGGTGAAGCGGAACACCTTATGTAAATAACAACTTTCAGGAGAAAATTTAATGGAACTTTTATTACCGCCAGGGCTTAGTCCTTAGTGAGAGTCCCGTCTAACGTTTGGAGACTGCAATTTTTATAGATTCCTTTCCCGATCGCGCCACTCTTTCCGGCACGCGCCAAAAGGCAGGATTGTGTTACACATATACATTTCTATATAAAGTTATGAGCAAAGCAAGCAGGCACAGTTCCAGAAGCTGATGCTTGTCGTTAGCATTCCAGCAGGGAGGGGGAGTGGTTGATCTTTGGAGCATGATGTGCTGATTTTTGTCAGACCGGGATGGGCACATGGGTTTCCCCCAAACGCAACTGTTAGAGGATTTTTCTACTGGGAATTTCCTGGTGCTGTTTTACTTCCTTCTCATTGGGACCTCCTCAAAATTAAACACTTTTGCACCTCAAAGGACTTTGTCAGAAGGGTGAAAAGGCAGTGGACTCAGTGGGAGAAAATATTTCGCAATCACATATCCGATAAGGGTTTAATATCCATAATATGCAAAGAGATCATACAACTCAACAATAAAAAGACAAACTACCTGATTACAAAAACAGCAAAAGACTTGAAAAGACAATTGTCCATATCACTCTGATGTTTTTCTTTGCTGCCCTATTTTGTTCTGCTCTGCCCTATCTTATCCTGTCCCATCTTTTGCATCCAAAAAACTGCTAGTTGTGACTTACTAAGTTGATTTCGTGACCTGGGTTTCAAATCTGCAGTTTAACATCTGAGGAGATTTGAGAAGTGGCTGGTCCAGCTCTGAAATGCAAAGCTGGGCACACAGGCCTGTGAGAGAAGGGGTGTCCAGGGATCCTTCAGGCGTTGTTGGCCCTCCAGAGGCCGGATAGGGTCCTTCTCACCTGGGCTGTTTTCCCAGGGTCCTTTCTCTGTTGGAGTCTTCTTTTTGGGAGGCTGAGTCAGGTCAGTGTGGACCTGATATCTGGGGGTGCAGCGTGTGGAGGGAGCCAAAACAGGGCAGCCTGCACCGGGGTTGCACCTGGAGGAGCCAGAAGAGGACGCCAGGGGGCGGCCAGGTGCTTTGGATCCCAGCTGCTTGATGAGGAGGTCAGTGGTGCTGTGGAGACTGCCCAGGAGCCTGCGCCTGGAGACCGGTGGGGTCCCTGGAGTACGGGGCTTTCGTGGGACGGGCCAAGAGTTTCATCAAGACACCGGCTAGCGTCTGCGCCGGTGCCCGAGCCTAGCATGGTGAGGACTGGGGCATCTGCCCTGCTGAGCACAGCGAAGCCGATGGAGCCTGCAAGACGTTCTGAGCAGGCATCCAGAGCCTCCAGCTGGACGGAGGGCAGGTGCTGCCAGCTCGCTGGGCACTCAGGACCAGTTAGCAAGGACTGGAAGCCTCCAGGACCAGAAGGGCTAGCCTGGCTGCAGAGAGGGGCCGGGTACTCATCTCTACCCGGGCGTGGGCTGCGGGGGGAGGCCTTTTCCTCTGCAGAGATGGGGTCGAGGACTCTTCTTGGCAGTGACTGGGAGAAAGGCATTGCTTAGCCTGGAGAACAGAACCCGTCTCCAGCCTCAAGCACTCCTTGTTTTGTTTGGTTTGGCACAAGGACAGTGGTCCGTTCTCTAAAGCCTGCAGCTGCGGCTCGGCTGTGCCTGTCCAGCAAGGAGGCTGCAGTGACGTCCAGGGATGGGGTGATGATGGTGAAGGTGGGAGGTGGTGGGTGAAAGTGGGTGATGACAGATGATGGTGGATGATGGTGGAGTGATGATGGGGTGATGATCAGTGATGGTGGGTGATGCGGGGTGATGGAGTGATGGTGGGTGATGTTGGTTCCTACGTTTTGTGTCTGACTGACTTCCTCAGCCATGTTGGTTTAGGGATCTCCTGTATCTGTTGCCGGGATCAGTAGTTCATCCCTTTGATTGCCAGGAGGTGCCGTACTGCGGATGGACCACAGTTTGTGTTTTGCTTTACCGGGGGTAGAGGTTTTCATGTTTCCAGGCTTCGATTTTTATGAATAAAGGCGTTATGAACATTTGCATAAAAAAAGACAATTGCAAAAAAAAATACAAATAAAATAAAGCATATTACTATCATCCCAGAATGTTCCTTCAGGCTTTCCTCAAAAATCTTCATATTGCCCTCCTTACAAACACACAACAACTAGTGCTTTCATCTATATGACCTTGCACTAGGTTTTCTTGTTTTAAACATCTTTATAAATGACATCATTTAATAGCCCCTCCTTTGTGTAAAGTATTTGAAAACTCTAATGAATGAATATTTTCAGATTCAATCATATTGTTGGGGTGAATCCATAATCCCTGTTTAAAATTTTAATAATATTATTTTGTATAAATACTTCATGGATGTTTATTATTTTCTCTTGGTTGGACATCTGCACATTTACCACATTTTATTTAGTGTGAAGAAAGCTGCTGTGAGTATTATCCTACAAATTTCTATTGGATGATAGCATTTAGTTCTCTTATGTACTTAATGAAGACAGAAATCACAGGAGCTGTTTAATTTTACTAGAAACTACTTGACACTTTACAAAATGTTGTAATATTTGTCACCAAATGTTTATAAAAGGCATGAAAAGTAAGGTTGAACAAAATCACCATCATGGTGTATTGCCAATGATGATATTCTGAGTTGTATAGTAATATATCATTGTTTTTGGACTTAACTTTCCCTTGAGAATATATGAATTGATCCATATACTGAGTCATTAATCACTTCTTCATGAGTTTAAAAGGACTTAATTTTCTACAATATGCTCTCTGACCAATATGGAATTAAATTAGAAATCAATACTATAGAAGTTTTAAATTACTGCATATATTTAAGCAATCTTCAAGTCAAAAGTATCACAATGTTCAAAAATATTTTGAATTGAATAATGTGAAAATATAATACATAGAAATTGGTAGAATTTTAAAAAGCAGTGCATAGAGAGAAGTTTAAAATTGTAAGTGCCTGTACTAGACAGGAGGAAAGTCTAAAGTCAGTGACCATCATTTCTAACTGAAGATACCAGGAAAAGAAAGTGATCCTCCAGTAAGTAGAAGAGTATAAATAAATGATAAAGAAAAAGAAAAAGAAAAAGTAAGAAATGTAAAAAGTTTTATTTTCTTTGAAAGATCTACCAGATTAAGTTCTACTTAGATATATCAGAAATTAAAGAGAACGAAGTCAAATACCAAAATCAGTAATGAAATAGGCTACTGAAAGATAGGCTCCATCTATGAAAATAAATGAAAATTTAAAAATTAAAGAAATTTGTTGCAAATGATAAAATTTGGTTTCAATGGAATTAGAATTTTAGAAAATTGTCCTCCACATAACCTTAGTACCTCCCAGTAATGAATGACTTTGTTGCTAGAAAGGTTACTGAAATAAATGAATGTGTTTCATAATTTTATTGTATAAGACATATTTCATATTTGAAAGTTAACCAAATATGTAAATCAATACTTTCTAGATGAACAATATATAGTGTTACACAACCATGCATGGGTGTGAAAAAATTCAATGCTTTTAATTCAATGAATTTAAAGTAAAAAAATCACAAACCTGTCACAATATGACATACATAATTGTAAGTTCTTTTTATATTTTCAGTTTATAAGCTGCAATTCTTCTTTATAAGTAACCACTTGTTGAATTTTTTGTAGAATTTCAATATTAGAAGAAGTATTAATGATTATCTAAAAGTGATAATCAAATACTCCTTCCATTTTTTGGCAATATGTCTTGGTAAGGCTCTCTTTCCTCTAAAGAATAAATAAAGACACAGGTAGACAATTCCAGGTTTTTCTTAACATGCTAGGCTTAAAGAGATTTTCATAAGTCCAAAACAATGTCTCATTATGCCCTAGTTTTAGAAATAAACAAATTTTGGACAAAATGTGTTAATATATTAATGTATACAGGATTATATATAAATGTGTTAATATTTTAATGTATACAGGATTGATTAGGTTTGATAAAATAAATAATTATTTAAACTTTTATCCCCTTTAATTTCTAATATGGATATATGTCACTTAATAGAAGTTTCATTGTGTCTTCATTATTGTTAAGAGTGTAAAGGGTCACAAAACACAGCAAAAAATTGAGAAGTGATGATATATAAATTCCATTAAATTGAATTTTCAAAAGTTCAGTATACCTCAAGTAGCATATTTTTGACATGTATTTTGCCCACCAGAATCCTCTTTTGAATTCTTTTTTTTCTATGGAAATTAAGAGACTGTGACTTTATTAGAAGCCTGTTGATCATTATGTATTTATTAGATGCCTGTGCATCATCCTGGGACAATATTCAAGTTTCCCTTCACAGAGTCAGATGTGATCCACCAATATTTCTGTGATTCACCTCAAAGTTTTCTGATATCCCCTTCAAATGTTAGATTTTCTGAGGCTTTTGTCCTGGCAAGAGTGCTTGCATCGTCTTAGTATATTCTGACTTTTTGTTTCTGTCTCATATTTATACATTTCCGAAGTTGATTAGGATGAGTTCTGTGGAAGCCTGTAACAAAGCCCAGAACAAAGTCTTACCGACAAGTACCCCAGAGTTGTTAACTCTCATTTTGTTTGTAACTTCTGGGGTGACTGCTGCCTTAGGTCCCACTGCAAATAAACCTTCTCCTAAAACTCTTCTCACACTGTGTTTTACTCCATGGTGCTGCATTCATAAACCCTATCACCTATATTCTGTGAAAGAGAGTTTAACATTATCCTAGGAAGAATTTTCAACAGATATTTTTAGCTCCCAAGCAGGGAATTTAGAGATTAAAAAATTCTTAAAAATAAATTCCAAAGAAGTTTAATTTTTACTTGATGTTTTTTCTTAAAATTATCTGGTTTAATTGGCTACATGTAAGGTAGTGAATTTTATAAACCTGTGTGAAAGTTTTTCATACCCAATACCACCTTTGTTAAATTCATGCATTCTTCTTAAAACAAATTCCATATTGTAATATGTCTCTTAATATTTGAGAAAATTTTAAACTAAAAATAAAGCATGCCATCATGTGGAGAGTACCATGTCTTTTCAGAAATATCTTGACAGGTGCCTCTACCGTTGAGAGAACTTTAAGTTACTGGATACTGCCATCCTGGAAGAAAATATTGAATGCTTTAGGTCAGAGAAATCTACTGTTTAAATTTCTTTTCTTGCATTCACTCTTGTCCTGTAGCTACCTAATAAAATAATAGATCTGAGTCACTATGGCAAATGAGGAAAAGTTAAAGTTGGAAAACAGAAAGAGATGCTTCCCTCATTGAAAAGATGTATTATTAAAACCCTGCCAACCCTTCAACTTAGTTTTTATCAGAAAGCTTTTGTTCTCTTCCTGCTTGATGAAAGATGCATGCTATGCTCAATTCATTTAAGCTTTCTTCATTAGGAAGTACAATCAGTACTTAGAGTGGGTGAGATGTAGCAATATATGGTATAGGATTTTTCTCTCTGTATACCACATTGCTTATACGATTTAATATACTTTTCTCATAAATAAGATTTTCAAACATATTCTCTCAAGATGGAAAGGGTTTTGTCATTCTTTCCCAAAGTCTGAGCCAGCATTTGATGCTAAAATATATTATGCTTTTAATATCGTGTGACTCAATAACTGTAAGGCTGGCTTTCTACTTTAAAAACCATATCTAGACAATGTTCTGCCTTAATGAAATTATCCTTATTCAAACTTTTATCTTCAGTTGTTACAATGGACTTGCCAAGCTTCTTATGGCTCAGTACATTTTATTCAATATAGAAGGAAGTAATTTATTAATACAAGTCTTATGTTTTCTAAAAATAATCCTATTTACTAGTCTGATTTTTAAATATTCCTACAACTTCTAAAATATAACCTTATATTTTTTCAATATTGCAATAATTGAGAACTTTATATATGAGTTCTATAGAGAGCTGCCATAGAACTCTCTATAGAGAATTCTCATCTATAGATTGATGCTTTTTCCTCAGGACCTGATATAAAGGCAGCCTCACCCTTTCCAAGGGCTTTTGCAGTGGGCTTGCTTTCCCCAAACATTGAGGTGAAGTCTCCATCTCCAAATATTGGGGTGACAACTAGATTATCACCTCCACCTTCACCAAGCATTGGTGTAGCAGTTACACTTTTGGGTCCAGGTGGAGCATCAGGTTGACAGTTAACCTCTCTGCAATCACCCAGGCATCTGAGAAACCTGGTGTATAACACTCTTCCTGACCAATGTGATGGAAAGTCTGCCCTTTTTAAATGCCAGGGCATACTCACCCTCTCCACATACATGGGTGGGTCTTTTCTCTTGACCCAAGAAGATGTCTTCACTTCAGACCTTAGCTTCCATGGTTCTACCTTTACATTCATTTTTCTCTAATCTATCTCTTTTCTGTCCCTTTTAGTCCATGCTGGCAGTGGTTTGGTTCATACAGCTTTCACAAAAAAACTGGCCAGTTTTGTGTAGGGACCAGATCAAAAGGAGGCTGTGTCAGGTCCAGGCTACTGTGCAAGGTGTGCTGTCACTTGGGCCATAGGATCCAGCAGACTCAATGGTGCTGTGTCAGTCGCAAAAAGAGATGCCATCTGGCGCCTTTGGTAAGACCTATAGGAGAATCACAATGCAGACACAGGATTTTTGAGCAAAGTCCTGACATCATCTGCAGATAACTTCTCTCCTTTTGAGAAACAGCTTTTGGCCTGCTACTGGGCCTAGTAGAGACTGAATGTTTACCCATGGACCTCTAAGTTACCAAGAGATCTGAGTTACCTATCATGCACTGGGTATATTTCTGACTTACCAAACCGTAAAGCTCAGCCTGCACGGAAGCACTCTATCATCAGGTGGAAATGGTATATATGAGATAAGGCTTGAGCAGGTCTTGAAAGAACAAGTAAGTTGCATAAGAAAGTGGCCCAATTGCCCCTGTTCATCACTCTTGCCACAATACCATCTCTTTCCCAGCCCAAAGCTGTGGCCTCTTGTGGAGTTCCTTACAATCAGTTAACTGAGGAAGAGAAAACCCAGGCTTGCAAGTACCAAATGAAAGTGAAAGCTGCAGCACTGTGGCCTCTTTGTGGGTCATTGCTGATGGACAGTGATGACAGAAAATCCCTCCAGTAGGCAGAACTTCCAGCAATGCACCTGGTTGTTAATTTTGCTTGGAAGGGAAAATGGCTGGAGATGCATTTGTACACTGATTCATGGGCTGTTGCAATGGTTTGGTTTGATGTTTAGGGAATTGGAAGGAACATGATTGGAAAATTGGTGACAAAGAGGTCTGGGAAAGAGGTATGTGGATAAATATTTTTAAGTCAACAAAAAACATGAAAATACAATTTTGTCCCATGTGAATGCTCACAAGAGGGTGACTTCAGCAGCAGAAAGTTTTAATAATGCGGGTAAGATGACGTGTTCTGTGGCTAGCATTCAGTCTCTTACTCCAGCCACTCCAGTTATTGCCCAATGGGCTCATGAACAAAGTGGCCATGGAGGTGGGGATGGAAGTTATGCATGGGCTCAGCAACATGGACTTCCTCTTACCAAGGCTGACTAGCCTACAGTCACTGCTGAGTGCCAGTCTGCCAGCAGCAAAAACCCACACTCTGCCCATGATTTGTCACCATTCCCTGAGGTGATCAGGCTGCTACCTGGTGACAGGTTGATCACAGTGGGTCTTTTCATCAAGGACAGGCCAGTGATTTGTAATAACATGAATAGACACATTCTCCAGATATAGATTTGCCTTCCCTGCATGCAATGCTTCTTTCAAAATTAAAATCTGTGGACTTACTGAATGTCTTTTCCACTGCCATGGCATTCCACACAGTATTGCTTCTGATCAAGGAACCAATCTAACAGCAAATGATATGTGGGTATGGTTGCATGCTCATGGAATTCACCAGTCTTACAATGTTTCCCATCATCCTGAAGCAGCTATAAGGATAAAATGGTGAAACAGCCTCTTGAAGACTCAATTATGGTGCCAAATAGGTGGCAATACCTTGCAGGACTGGAGGAGTGTTTTCTAGGAGGATGTATATCCTCTATATTAGCCTCCACTCTATGTTAATGTTTCTCCCAAAGCCAGAATTCATGGGTCAATTAATCAAGGGGTTTTCTTCCCTAACATTTCCCCTTATCATATGACATAAATTGCATTAGTTTCATGTTTTATTATTTAAGGATGTCAAGTATGAGAGTGAATATTATCCAAGGACTTGCACCCTATTCTGGAGAGCTGAATATTGTTAGGTATATATATATATACATGTTGTTTTTATTTAGAGACTAGTTATGGTTTAAGGTGATGTGTATGGCTGCCAAGTTGACAAGGGATGAACTTGTTGGTTAAGCTAATACATCAACTCAGCCAAGTAATGGCACTCAGTTGTTTGTCATTTGTTCAAGCAAGCACTGGGCTAATTATAATACAAAGGCATTTCATGGCCTTTAATTATCAGTGAGTTGGTTGTAGAGACAGCTGATTTCATCTACAATCAACTGAGGAGATTGCCATCAGCAATTAGTGACATCTCATTCAATCAGTTGAAGGCCTTTAAAGGAAAAGTGATTTCAGTATTCAGAGAGAGAATTCCCATCTCTACTTCAGATAGCCAGTGTCTCCTGTGAACTCATCAAGGACCTTCATTGGAGCCCTTGGTTTGCTTCCTGCCCTGCAGAATTTGGATTTCTGCATCCCAATGGTCATGTGAGACAATTTTATAATATCTCATACTATTTACAGACAGCTCCTGTCAGTTCTGTTTCCCTAGACAACCCTGACTAGTACAATCACCATCACCAGTGTGTGGTTATCTAAAAGGCCTATGAAGTGCAATCCAGGCCCTCACCACTTCCACCACTATACTCTAACCTTACCAGTGGGCCTCCATTCCCCCTGAAGACAGTGGGTCCTTAGTTGAGAAGTCCCTATAAAAAGACTGTGGGACTCTTTGACCCATCCCAAGGTTTGAAGGGAGGTGAGCTGGGAACAGACCTGGTGTCATTCACAGAGGACACCATGGTGGGACCCCAGCAGGGCAAGGTATTTTTTAGGGGATGGGTGTTAGAGGGAGAGGAGAGTACAGCAGAGTGCAGCTGTTTTCCAGACAGAATCCCAGGGTGGAAAAGGGGCATTAGCTCCAGAAGCAACACCTGGAAATTTTGGCCAGGCAGCCTGGACATCTGTAATGTTGATGATATCATTGCTCCTGTATGGAAGCAGCTTGGCAATGGTGGTGATGATGGTGATGGGAGTAAGGGGGATTGGTTTTCGCTTTAGCCTGTTCTCTCTCTGCTGTTCTATCTTAGAAAACCCTGCTGTGACACCTGGACACACACACCCAATATGCCACACCATTGCCCAACCATGGAGTTGAGGGCATACATCATGGTCCATGTGGCCCCCTGGACACCTGACAACTGCTTCACAGGGGATCCTCTACCACTGCAGGGACCTCTGATGTGGCTATTATTCAAGGTGTGCAGAAAGGGGCTTCTTCAGTCTGTCACATCTTGGAGATGGAACACTGAAGCCTCTTTCGGTGGGGGGGCTTCACGTGGGGTTTGCGGGTAAGAACGAGACGGCCCCAAGGAGAAAATAATTGAACTCAGGATAATGGCGCAGGATCCTTTATTTGGGGGGTGAAACACAATTTATAGAGCATAGAGGGGTGAGGTAATTGCTGATAGGTGGGC
>JAQZBX010102376.1:0-11180 GCA_029593785.1 Cabassous unicinctus | reverse complement strand
CTATATGATCAGCCCATGGCATCAAGCAGTACTGAGAACATGGGTACGTGGATGCCTTTAAGACACAGGCCAGGGGATTCTGTCGGGAAACTGAAAAAAAAAAAAAGAACTCTATCAGAGACTAAATAAGCTCTGATTTGTTTTTTTCAAACATATGCCTTTAGTATTTCTACTAAATATGGTAGCAGGTACCTCCCTGATCCCTAATAGTGCCCCAGAAAGACTTGAAACGCTCCCAGACCCGTGGAACCTCTGGTTCTTCTGTTGACCCTATTGTCATCTTTGTCTCCAGGATGGCAACTTTAGGTCTTTGTTATTAGATGGAAATCTTGAAGCTCCAGGGTCACCTTAAATCTCAAGAATAGGGTAGACATCTGTGTTAATCTGCCTTGGTATCCAGTGCCATGCTCAGCATTGTTATCGTCATCAGTCTTGGTGCCAAAAAAGAAAATGAAGTTGAACACCCTGTGCCTGCAGTTATTGCTATATTAACTTTGGATCATCAGCACTTTGACACACTCCAAGAAGTGTCATTCCAATGTGCCATGCCTACTCCCTGTGGGTATTTCCCCCTAATCTAAACATTCACAAAATTATAAGGTAGGTTCTTCCCCTGAGAGTCATATGGAACTTTACTTATTCCTGGCCCAATCTGGGTTTTACCTATAAACATTCTTAATACCACCAAATATAATTGACCTTGTCTGACAAAACTGATCATTCCTATCCAACAAGCTGTTTGAAGAAAGATGTGCCTACTAATGTCCCTGATCATTGTACTAGTCAAGCCTTTTCCAGTCCTCCTTTCATTGGAATGTTTCTCTGTGACTCATCTCTTCCCCTAACTACGATAGAATAGCCTTCTCTGTATTGTACACAGTTCCACGCTTCTCCTGGTTGTACGTCAAAAGCCTTTGAGCCTAGCCCTTGGAAATCAGCTAGAAGTGCTCCAAGTTATGGGATTCTTGTGGAGATCGACCTCATTTCTACTCTCTATCCCACAATCTAAAAACTCTTCTCTTCAACCCAGTGCAAGCCAGAAAGGGGGCAAAGGAGAATAAGCTTCAAGAATTAGATGCCTAATACTCCTAGCCTTTTTTAACTGCTTCCAAACAGAGGTCACATGGGCCTTTGCTCCTTTGAGGAGTAAGACTCCATTTTGTTTCATAACTGGAGTTATGAGTTATTTGGATACAATGCTTAATTTACTTAGTAGGCTTTCCTTAAATTGTCTTAACTGTATTTCTTAGCAAGCATAACTGATAAACTGCTTCCATGTGAAAGGCCTCTTCAAAATGTGTTTTATGGAAATTCTCACATTCATTAAAACAAGACAACAATTTTAAGCAAAATGCTCTCTTCCCTACCTCAGTTTCCTCATTTAAACAGCAGAGAAAAAAGAACTCACACCGCATGGTTTTTGCAAGGATTCGCTCTCAGTACTTAGCACAACGTCTGGGAGAGAGCAAATAATGTTAACTCCTTAGACGTAAAGCACTTAAAATGCCAAGCCCATGGTAGGTTCTTAATAAATGGTAGCTATTATACTATCCTAATTAGCCATCGACTGGAAAGGAATCGAAGTACACCCTTGTCATATCATTTTATTAAAACATTCGGAAGCTTCTTTCTTTCTACCTCTATCTACCTATCAACTACCCTTCTTTTTCTCTTCTCCACATCCCTTTCTCCCCACTTCCATCTTTCCTCATCTCCCTTTTGTTTTCAAATCAAACATGCTAGCTATTGAAAGAAAATAAAAAAGGAATGGAAGAATATAAAATTTACATCTAGAAAGAAACACTTATTGGAAAAATAATTTGGCCTGGCTTAAAAGTATGAAATTGCCAAAACCAAGCCAAAAGAAATTTACCGTATTTTCCCACTGGTTGGTATTTAATTAGCTCTCCACTATTGTCAAGAGCTCTGCTGTCAAGAGGATAAATCATTCACAAGCTATTTTAGAGTTACCACCACCAAATCGTCAATCTTCTCTCATCAGCTTTGTCATTACAGATATCAGCGATTTCTCACCTTTTCAGGAACACTGCATGAATTTGACCTCAAGAAGTATTTGGCCACTATCATCTCAGCTATTAAATGTCAGATTCAGACATTTCAAACTGTGTGTCAAGATACTGAATTCTGGTAACGATGAACCCATTATCTTTTTTATCCCCCCTCCTCATAAAGCATGCTCTTTGGGCCCCAGAAATTGTATGCTCAAATTCTCAGGAGTCTAGTTTTATTGTGAGTGCCTTTAAAAAGAATGTCTTTGGCCAGCTATATTTTATCTTGATAGCAAATTATGCAAATAACACCTGTTCTTTCTGGGTGAAACAGGCAGCAGCTTTAGGCAATAAGATATACCCAAGCAAGTTGCTCCATTAGCATTTTCAGGTTTGTCTGTTAAAACCAATGAAATCTGCAAATTGCATTTTCCACTCTTATGAAAGAGTGCCTTTGAGCCTGCTATACATCCTGCTCAGGAACAGGGGAAGGCAGGCAGTCCAGCGGGCCTTGCCTGCACCCACATCGCTGGCAGGCTGTCTTCAACAAACACTTCTCCAGCCACAGGTGCCCTGTTCATCACCTCGGCTCTTTTGCTCTTGCCTTTAGTGCTCTTAGAAATACCCTCACTCCACACTCCCTGAGTCACTCATGTTTCACCTTTTGGTCGATAAGCATTTATTAAGTGCCTAATACGTTCGTTCCAAGTACTTTCAAGGCTCTGGGGATATACAAGAGGAGAAGGCATTTGAGGTCCTTGCTCTAATAGAGATCCCACTCCAGTGGAGGAGACAGCCAACAAACCAATAAATACAAACATGTCAAGTGGCGATGAAGTTTAGGAAGAAACTCAAACAGGGTGACGTGATGGAGGGTAAAGGAAGAGCAATTCCACCCTGTGTGGGGGCTCAGGGGAAGGTCTTTGTGGAGGTGATTTTTGAGATGAGACCTGAAGCAGCAGCAGCCAGTAGAGCAGAGAGTTTTGAGAGAGAGGATTTTCGGGAGAGAGGGATACAAACGCGGTGACCTGAGGCCTGAGCCTGCCAGTGGATTCAAAGACAAGGCCCGTGAGGTGGGGGTGCAGCAAGCGAGGGACAGAACAGGGGTGGGGAGATGACAGAGGCTATTTGTACTTTGTTTTGGTGCCATGGACCCCTTTGGCAATTGGGTGGAGTCTCTGGTGGTTTTTAAACTGCATAAAATCAAATACAAAAGATGACAAAGGAAACAAGTTTGTTGAGATAATTATGAGGAAAACTGTGTGCTCTGGTAGTACATGTATTTCTTCATTAAAAAATGAGACCTAGTAGTGGGTCAAATAACTTCCATAACTGGAAGTCCTGGGGGCAAAATGAGTATTTGGGGATCTCTGCGTCACCGCCATGTGATAGGAAGTATGTGATTTCCACTGAGGACAGTCACAAGACCTGCTGATACTACTGCGGTTTGTGGCTGCAGTCATGAAGGAAGTGCCAGATTTCAGGCAGAAGCTGGTGGGAATAATTGTGCACACCCCAACGTTCACGAACTCCCCGAGACCTCCGGAGAGTCTGTGGAGCAGGGGTCAGGAAGCCCTGTGGTAAGGGAGGCCTTTGTGCCTTACTCCTAAGAGAACACAAGTCCCACAAGTTTTCTTCGGACAAGAACCACATCAACTACCTTTGTATAAAGAGTGTGCAATGCCCGGGGCATACCAGCTATTCAATGAGTTTTGGCTAAATAAATAAATGAGCTGCTTTTGAGAGAATTAAACTTGGATCTAAGCTGCCAGCACTTTTTGAGGAACATATTTTCCTCTCTGAAAAGAGTTACCTGTAGAAATAAATGACATTTAAAGAATGATACCATCAGACTTTAGAACTAGAAATGGAAATATAGACATCATTGGGTAGATTTTTTTTTCTAAAAAAGAAAAAGATGTAAAAGTGGATAGACTGAAAATATGATAATGTGGCTACCCAAAAGGCCAACCTTTCCTGGTGTTTAAAATCACAGGAGCCTTTGCCTGGAAGTAGAAGGCCAGGTAGGCAAAGGGGTTAAATGCTTTGCACATCAGCTACAGAACAAGCTGTCAAGGGCTCTGCATGGGTAGTGAGCCTCCAACTGCTTTTCTACAGTTTGACCCTAGAATCAATTCCCCTCTTTAGACAACAGCCTAAAGCTGCCTAACCCCAGCACCCCAGCACCCATCCATCCATAGAAGAAGAGTAGAATTTCCCCGAGCAGTGAGCCACATGTGGAGTTTGGCTGGAGTCCTGCACACTAGGGCACGTTTCCAGCCCCTGTGTTCATTTGGGGATGGAAAGAAGATCAAGACATGAATCTTAATTTGGAGTGCCATTGAAATACAGATTAAAACCTATTTAGCATGCTAAAAAAACTGACATGGAGAAGAAGGTCTGTATGAGACAGATGTGCAAGCATCATGCATGCTCAGTTTCATAATCATAAGAAATAAATGCATTCATTAATGCATTATCTCACAGTCTTCTACATGCTAGGCTTTTTGGAGTAAAAGACAAATAAAATCTCACAGGTGAAATTGCACAGCACCTGTTCTCAAGTCAGTCCACAACCACAGGAAAAGGCACTGAGAGTTGCAAGACATGTCCTGAGTCTGTATGGAGGAGTGAGGAAAACATTTCACCAGAGATGATATCTGAGCAGAGATGACAGGACTAAGGAGAAAAATCTGCCACCTCAGGATCCATGCACTCTAAACAAAAGCAAGACATAACATTCAGAAGGTAGAGCCAGTACAGGGGCCTCCTTACTCACAGGGAGACTCAGAAATTCCATGAACTTATCATTTGAGCAAATTCAACTAACTAATGGCAATACCCACAGCTCAGAAATACTGGTGTCCCAACCTTCTGTTTAGCTCTTGCCCTAATCACATGAAGGTTTGAGAGCCGAGTAGAGCTGCAAGCGTTAATAAAAGGGCCCATTTGAAATTTATTTCATCCAACTTGTAATGAGTACGGGCTCGGCACTATGCTGGGGCAGGGAAATTAAAGTTGAGTAAACCATGTACCCACCTTCCTCAGTTCACAAAAAAATTAAAACATAACTTTACACAAGTGGTTTGAGCACTAACATGGAGGTTACCATGGGATCATGGCAGAAGAAATCTGAATTAGACTGCAGTGAATTTTTGAGCATTGAAAAGATCTGCTATAGTACTCTAATCATTAAGAAAAAAAAAATAATGCTTTTGATGATCACAGATATGGACTGAAGCCCTGAGTTAAACCTCCAGCTCCGCCATTTATTTGCTGTATGATCTTTGAAAAATGTATGTAATAATTGTCTCAGTTTTCTCATCTGTAAAATGGGAAGAATTATAATGCCTACTGCATAGGATTGTTGTCATAATTCAATGAGTTAATCCAAGTGAGGTTCTTACATAACCCAACACCTGTGAGATTTTGAAACTTATATTTGTTTTCAGTTAGTGAAAGACCAAGTTCAAATTGATTTGCTTTTGAAATCCAGTTATCCTTGGCTATTTTTGGTAGGCCAAAAGGGTTACCTTCATCTGTAATGAAGCAGGATACCACATTATTTTAGCTCCTCAAAGCTATGTCTCTTGAATTCAATATGGAGAATTACTAAGTACATGTAAGTAGGGGTTGGATAAGTGTCTCTCTGTCTCACACACACACACAACCTGTGCTATGCACATTGAAGATATTTTCTTTCACTTTGTTCAATGCTGTAAGCAGCTGAGTGAATCAACAGCTCTTAAGAGTTTCACAGATAAGGTGTGAGGAGGGATTTAAATCCCATTCCTGCTGCAATCACCTCATGGAATTTCTTTAATTACACTTTTAGTAAATCTAATAACACATTCCAGGGTGTACATTTATCTCCACCCTCTATGGAAAAACTGTTAGTCAACTGTACTTAGAAAATGGGGAATGAATTTTCTCTTTCCTTTGCCTCCTGAACAGAACGTGACTATTTGGGGGGCTCACTCACCCCTGGCAAATGGCCATTTCCTGTCTCTAGACAAAAAGTCTTGAAAGAACTTACGGAAAAAACACTCAAAATTCTCTGTAGATATCCAATAACTTATAAAGAAAAGAACGTTTTGATGAGTTAGTGCAAATGAATCAGTAACA
Organism: Cabassous unicinctus; assembly: GCA_029593785.1. Lineage (NCBI taxonomy): Eukaryota > Metazoa > Chordata > Mammalia > Cingulata > Chlamyphoridae > Cabassous > Cabassous unicinctus. The sequence goes on along the minus strand of JAQZBX010102376.1, from coordinate 5,046 downwards.
TATGGATCCTATTTCCCTTGAGTTTAAATCTGTAGAGAAAAACATCTTAGAAAAATGAACTTTGTGTCACTGAACCCAGGAGAAAAACATATGAGATGATGACTCGACTTAATACATTCCTAAGCTGCCCTGTGCTTAGCTAAAGCACACCCAGGTCATTTGTAGCTCAATTTGAACTGTCAAACACACACCCCAGCATGCTATAATTGTTTTCAGAGTAAAATTCTGAACAGCAGAATACATTAAGGTGGTTAGGATTTTCAGCAATGAGTTTTAGTAGAACTGCTCATTTTCCAATTCCTCAAAGAAAGTTAGTTGTGTCAGCGGCAGGGAATTCTGGAAACAATGTTGGTGACACGCAGCTGCATATCCATAGGTGGATGGTGTAAACAGGTTCCCGTGAAGAGCAATGGGGTACCTACCAGAAAATAATCTCTGGCAGCCACGCTAAATGGTTTAAATGGTGCCCTCATGCTCAGGGAGAATTAATTTGCTTCACCTGACCGAGCTTTTTATTCTCAACAGGTTTTTAAGGAACCAATGTAATTATAGAAGGTCCAAGAGGTAGACCTGTTGGCTTGTTTATTTTTAAATCCGGCTACAATAATTACTCAAACAATAACTCAGTACTAATTGTCGATGGCTTTTAGTGACTTATTCAATACATCTCATGCATGGAGGCATCTGAGCATATATGCAGAGACAGTGATTACTGTAGACAGTGAATTGGAAATATAATAGAATGCTTTCTAGCACACAGCAAAAGGCCTGTACTATGAGAAGGGTGCCACAGAAAGCTGCCTAGCCACTCCCGTAGATATTTAACATGAGTAGAGATTACATGTTACATGAAGACATCAAACTGGTATATGTGTCAATCCAGTTTCAAAGGGGAATATGGGACTGAAGGAAGAAGCACTCATTGGCAGGAAGGTGGTGGTGACGACCCGGGCACAATCTATACAATACACCCACCCTAGGATCCTAACCTCTCCTTGGAAGGCCACCTGCAAGCTGGTTGAAAGGGAGGATTCACTCACAGTTCTCACTTAGCATAGCCTGTCCTGCATTGAAGAGAATAAATATGAGCTTGTACCATAGTATTTGCTAGCTGGAATATATCTCTGAGAACAAATGGTCTAATCACTTTCTACCACTAGCTGGAGAAATCTAAAAAATATAACAAGCTGTTCCCTCCAGATATTCCACTATAGTTGGTTAGGGTTGGGCCCAGGTATCTTATTTAACTATTTTCACCTTATTCTACAGATGAGGATCGTGCACACAGTCCAGAGTGGTTGTGGCATCTCCTTGATTCTCTTTATTCTCCTGCCAGCCTCTCACCGACAGGCTGAGCAACACCCACATAATTTAGGGGAGCGCTTCAGTGCAAACCAGGGCGAAAAGCAGCCCAAACCAAGGGTTGGTCTGCTGGTTAGAAATAGCCAAAATTTACAGCGCAGAAAAAATACACAGTGGAGTTATTCTCATGCCATGTTCAGGCTCTAAAGTCGGCACGTAAAGTGATAATACCACACAGGCAAGATTATGCTTGAAAGTCCTATAAGAAAGCCCTACGTTGCAAGCTGACACATTCTCTCTCAGTAAGTGCATCAAAGACAGATTTTTCTCTCTGGCATTAGGAGAGATTACTGGAGTTTTTATAAACCCCCTTTGAACAAAATATGAAGTTTTTGGCTTATATTTAAGACCAATGTCAGAGCAACTACAAAAATCTTTATGTACTCGCATCACACTTTATGCAGAAAGAAGCTAAGAAACATGTGCGAATTTGGACCAAATGGAAGAAAAATGAATTCACTTATCTCGTTTCACTCGAAAATCTATTGTGAGAACTGAAAATTATTTGCACGATTTAAAATACTGAGTTCTCTCCTTATCTCCATCCTTTGTTAATGAGTGCACGTAACAGAACCTGCATTGCCTGGTTCGCAGCAGCTCACATGCCAGGTGGTTGCAATACTTGCTGCAGACCCAAGTCTAAGGTCAGTCCTTCAGGATCCACCTGCAGCCCTCACTCTGCTGCCCGAGGCCCCCAAACCTGGGACGACAAGTGTGAGCACTTCCTTCTGACCAGGTTTTAGTAAGTTGGATTCACTATAGGGTCCGGCAACTGTAAATCCTCCAGTATCCTTCTAGTCCTGTTATAGCTCCATAGTCCACACTCTGACAAAGTTTCTTCTAGTACATTTGCTGTTGAATAGCCTAGAGATGGAAGAAGCGATGGCTTTGCCAGTCCTACTTGTGTTTCTTACCACAGTGAGCAACAGTATCATCATCAAAGGATGCCTGGTCTCCGTGGGGGCCCCCTCTTTGGCAGATGCGATTGGATAAATGGTGAAATAGCTACAGCTCTGGCAACAGCTTCCGTCTCACACAGAACTCGGGGGAGAACATTGTTCCTCAGCAGGCAAAACATTTAACTCCACTCAAATGAGAAGGTGCCCATTTTGTTCTTTCCGGGGTTAAGCTAGATGGCAGTGTCAGGGCTGCTGCTGTGCCCTTCAATCAGGGCTGCACATGATCACTACATAACTAAGGGGAGAGCAAAGCAAGCCACTGCTTTTCCAACCTCCCCAGGAAGACGGAAGACGCATGCTCTTAGCTAAGGCAAACGGCTCTTAAAATGGTCTCAGCAGAATCACCCAGGGTCTCTTTAGCCCGTTTCTGACATAAATCCAACCACATGCTCAGAGGTTTATTGTCTATTTATAAAGTTGTTACTTTATCTAGATAATCAACACAAAGAGTTTCTTAAGCAGCTTCAAATGTTGGCTATTTAGGAACCACCCCATATGATCCAGATCATTGACAGAAAAGCAACATGGCAGTGACCTCTCCATTACACTAAATGGCTCATGGCTGTTAATAATGACTAACAATATCTCCGTATGGGGCTTGGAGAGCATCTTAAAGGCATCCAGAGAGCACATGCAAATGGGGCTTGAGCTTTGGTATTTGACCCAAGAAGTCTGGAGAATCAGAAAGAGCAAAGTTTCCTATTGGTCTGATTATGCTGTGGTGAGATGGACAAATCATGGCTGTGGTTGCATCAGAGGGGCTGCTCCAGGAGACAAAAATCAATGGCACTGAATCCTGGAGCTGGAAGGGATGTGCTCTATGCCCTGGAATTTGGAGATGAGAAAACCGAGTCCAGAGGGATGGATTTAATTGCCTAAGGCCACACAGAGAGGGAAAGAATTTAATTAGAACTCAAGTTTTATGATTTTTAATTCAATATTCTAATCCTTACCCCAAACTTCCTCTTTGGGAGAAGAATAGCCAGCATCGGGTATGTGAACTGTGCCGACTCGACCCCTCTTCCAGGAGCCACAACTCCCATGCTGGCTGCATGGGGGAGGGTTTGAGCTGCTGTTATAGTCCTGCAGACCAGAAAGCTGTCGCATAGCCTTATGGACCTCTAAGCCAACCTCTTTCAAACACACCAACCCGAAACCTAGGAACATTCTAGCCATATAATCTAAGCAAATCTCTTCTTGTCTTTTTAAGATCTGGGCACTTAAGTGCTAATTGCAGAGGGTATTTACCTCACATGTCCCATAATACTTCTTGACCTCTACAGGCTTCCATGAAAACTTAGTTTCGTACCTCCAGGTTGCAATGAAGAAGGCTCTGAAAGGGGCAGAATAAATTAAAATGCGTAGCTTTGGAGAAAAAAAGTCCTCCAAGTGACTCTCAACCCTCCCATTTCCCTAGTTGAGAATTGTTAGCTTGAGTTCTTAAAAATAAACTAAAAATGGGTGGTCACTCCTTTTTGCTAAAATATACTGCATTTTGCCTCAATTTTGTTTCTTCACTCAAATCAACAGAATGGGCTCCATGACTCTGCCAAATGCCCAGCAATCTGTGACATCTTCAGAAAATTATCTTCCTAAAGCAGAACACTCCAGATGGCAGGAAACATGGCAGCTGGCAGTTCCTGGACTCCACATCTCTCAGCTCCACCACCAAAGTGGGCCCTAATTTTCTTTCCCCAACTCTAGTTTGCAAAGAAATACCAGGAAAAGACTAAGTGACCTATTTTGGATTCCATTTGTATTTTGAGTGGCTAAGTTAGGATAAGATGCCCAAACTTGGACTAATCAGCACTGGGCACCGAGCAGGGTTATATTAGAACATGGAAGTAACCAGCTAAATGACCTATAAATTTCCTTTCCCACTGAGAACTTTGACTTCCATATTTGTGAGAGAAAACATAAAAATACCCACCTTGTAGAGAGTTCTGTGAAGATGTAATAGCATGGGTTATAGGGCCAAATTCAGGATATGAGAAGCATCAGGAGCCAGTTAAATACTGATTTCTCGTTCCTTTTTAGCTCTTTCATGTACTACCTTATATATCTTAGATGTCTTTCTATAAGGCCCAGTCCTCGTGGCAGTATATATGAATTTTCCCACAAAACTAGTTGCACATAATTGGCCCAGCCCCAGACAGAGTGTTCTTTTCACCTTCCCTATTCATTGCCCTACACTCCATTCTGTGTATCTAAAAGTAATGGAGGGAGTTGGAGGCAAGATGGCATCAGTTTAGGAGGGCACTCACTGACTAGCTCTCTGAGGATGGCCGATTGTGGACAGGGTCCTGCCCGAGGGTCTGTGCTGTGGGCGCATGGAGCGAGAAGCTTGGGACATCTAGCAGCAGGCAGATTGATGGCGTGGAGTGATCGGTAGAGATTCGTGAGTTTTAAGCCTGCCTGTGGTGGTTAACACAGACGGCTGAGCCCCACCCACAGGGAAAAAGGCTGGTTTGAGTCCCGAGTCCTATGCACCCACGACCCCCGCTCCCGGTGTGAGGGAGCATTATCTGAGAGAGGGAGGGTTCTGACAGAAGGTGGAGAGGGGTTTAACTTCTGTGGATTTGGCTGCCTGGACCCTCTCATAGCTTTGGGGAGCAGATAAGCTAGCTTGAAGCAGCTCCAGGCTGAGGGGAGAGGCGAATCTGCTGAGGAAACCTGATTTACCCAGCAGCACAGTGATGCTGAGGCTCGGCTCCAGAAGGGGTAG
>JAQZBX010102375.1:0-11164 GCA_029593785.1 Cabassous unicinctus | reverse complement strand
CTCTGTGTCTGCTTATCTCCCCCTTGCTGTGAGGTCTTGCCGCATCAGCCCACGGCGCCGCGCAAGCCGGCCTGCCCTCACAAGGAGGCGCCGGGAAGCGAACCCAGGGCCTCTCATATGGTAAACGGGTGCTCTATCCATTGCGCCACACCCGCTTCCTGCTGTGAGGTTGCTGCATCAGCCCACCGCACCGCTCAGGTCGGCGTGCCCTCACAAGGAGGCCTCGGGACGCGAACCCGGGCCTCCCATATGGTAAACGGGGGCTCTATCCACTGAGCCACACCCGCTTCCCAACACTAATTATATTTTTGTGGAGTATATATTAACTTTCTAACCCCTTAGAAATCAAATGGCACTATGCTGCTGAAAGAGTTAAATTCTTCCCAAATATCCAATTTGTTCTTAAAACTGTATAATTAATAATCCGAGAAATACCTTTCACTGATAGTGAAAATACAGGATTTTTTTTTTTTTTTTTCTGTTCAGGCATTTTTCTAATAGTCCATATTTAACCTGGATGTAATCTGCATTTAAGAACTATCACAGTGAAAAATCAAGGTTCAATATCTAAACCTAAATCATGCTATTATGTTGACCACTTATTACTTTAAAAAAATAGTCTACTAAAGTTATGACATACAACATAGCAAGTTTTAGGCAAAACAAATTAAATCACAAAAAAATGTGTGGTAAGAAATACATTTTAAAGTTTGGACCGAAAATCAACTTTCATTCATTAGCATCAACAAGCCACCAAAGTCATCTGTACTTTTGTCCTTTTGTTTTAAGAGTCAGGATGTAATGATGCAAAAACAAAATCAAGTTGCAAAAACAAAATATATACATTATGAAACCATTCAAAAGAAGATTTAAAGATGTTTAGCAGTGTATGCATATGTGGTAAGACAATAAAGAAACACAAGAATAAGATAAACCCAAATTCCAGACAGTGGTTACCTGGGAGACAGTAGAAAGACAACGTGATAGAGGAAGTGCCCACAAGAGATTCAACTACATTGGTCTATGCTGGTGCTAAGATGTTTGAATCTTTAATTTACTCTTGTATAAGTTTAAAATATTTCCTAAAAAAGAACCACCTGACTGAATGTATGCTGCACCCTGCAGATTTTATTTACAGTGTTAAAGAAATATGAAGTCTCTGAATTTTATTCCTTTACTTTTTGCATGCCATTTTGAAACACCACCAAAGGTAAGTTTCCTAAAAGGGGCAATTGGAGTACCTGCAGGAATAAACGTGACTCTTGCGTATGCTGCGTCTGAAGAAGCCCTTGCACCCATCACAGCTCGATGCCCCATAGTGCTTTCCTGTTGCTCTGTCCCCACATATAGCACATAGGCAGTTGACACCATTGTCTGCAGTATTCATACTTGTTGTCTCTGGGGCTGAACTATCTGTTAAAGGAAAATTATGAGTAGAGTTAGAATTAGTACTGAGTATTTCTTGATTAAATTGCCCTACTAATCATTCATAAGTTCTAAACACTCCATTTCTGACCATTAAACTTTGAGGTGCCATGGGGTGCAGTCCTCCAAAGACAATCTTTCACCAGGGAAGCTCATCTAGTGCTATGACTTTAAATATCATGTGTATCATGCACCCCTCCTCCCAAAAATTGTATCCCTAGTCCTGACTTCTCCTGTGGGTCTCCATTGAAATATCCAATGCTTATTTAACAACTTCACCTTGAAATCTAAGAGGAACTGCAAATTAATGTATCAAAAAGAGAACTCTTTGATTTTTCTCTAGAAGTTTTTCTTGGGGAAATTTTTCCCATGTCAATCAGTGTTTCCATTCAGTACTACGGCCCATAATCACAGTCTTTCTTGAATTCTTTCCTTCTTCCTATATCCAATCTATTAGTAAGTCTACATTAAATGTATATCATCCACAACTTCTCACCCTTTTACCACCATCAACTTTATCTTAATAGACTGTAACTAGATTATTGCATTAGCCTCATATCCGATTTCCTTACTTCCACTCTTGCTCCCTACCTTTTATTTATCTACATAAATATTTGTACTAAATATATATTTCTTAAATGAATTAATATTGTTAACTACATCCTTAAAAATCTGTTTGTCTAATAAGATATTGAATATATGGTAATACAATAAAGTTTAATTTATTTAATTATAAAATTGTATAATGTTTTATTATAACAGAAGGATAAAATTAAAGATCGTCATGTTCATATTTCATTCTGTGAAAACACATATATTCTACTTACTAATAAACAGTTATTGTCATATATAATTTCATGAAAGTTGAAAAAACTTTAATGAGATGTGCTTAAGGTTAATGGTACTATGGAATTTACATATGTAAATAAATTCTTCAGAGAGATTTACACATACATATTATATGTATAATAGCATTATGGAATATAAATTTTAACAATTTTTCTTTGGACAACACAATAGAGTATTAGAAACCTGGAGATAAAAAGTGTTCAGGATTGATAGTATTCTGGGAGATTATATGGAAATATGAAAAACAAAAATTCAACTCGTGCTTCAAGATTAATGCCATATTCATATATCATTAACAATATTATTACAAACAAATAAGTGCATCGCTCATTAGACAACACTTTTGAAACAGCCAAAAAAGTCAGTTGTTTTAATAACTTATTTATGGTAAATCTGTCCCAACCACTTAATAATTTATAGTCTTTTTTAAAAAATCATAGTTTATTGAGACACTCTATTAAATATTTCTAAACAAGTCTAAACTTAGAAACCAAAACAATATCTCCCAAAAAGTTGCCTTACAGGTTCATTTTAACTCTGCACTAAAATTTCAGAATTCATTTTCTAACGATTTTTAAAAATCTTTCCACTAATGAACTCTTCTGTTATTATAAATATAACAAGAATACCAGTCATACAAATTGTACATTACAGTAATAATATTAAAATATCCTGAGTACGACATCCATTCTCAATCCTGAAGCAAACACAAACACAGAGATATGCACATTTTCCCAAGAATACATGATTACTAGATATTAGAGATTCTAACAATGAGAACTTATTTCAGATAGGATTTTTTACTTAAGCAGAAAATTCTAAGTTCAAAATCAACAATAAACTGTGTTACATAAAGACATGAATACTAAACAATTCCTGTCTTATTTAAAGTTAAAATGTTACAGTACATAAACACCAAGAGCTTTGTGCGGCTAAACATTAGCCTGTCAAGGGAGGTTATAATATAAACCTTTATTTCCCTTCATATTTACTTTCAATGCAAAGACTTGATAGTAATTATAAATGCAGTTCCTCATCAGCAACAATTGAGAGCTATAATAATGAAAAAGGAGGAGGCAATCAGTGAAACTTCCCGGTGCTCTATGGAAATTTTGTTCCACATGCCATCTTAAATATCACATAGAGAAGATACTTTCACAGCCAAAATGCCAACATTACTTATTATTATGATTTACAGCAAGTAAAATAACTGCTGAAATTATTCTTTCTTTTTTTTTTTTTACCTCTCTAACTGGCCCATGACAGAATTCTGTGGTTACTTTATGATACAGAACCAGGCTTTTTCTATTTCAAACATAGAACAGTCATAGCATCATTAATTTAAACTTTGTGACGAGGTGCAAAAGCTCAGATTTGTGGCCTTATAATGCAAGACTCGAATATTCCAGCAAAAAACACTGAGCTATTTCCTCAGAAAGCTCAGTGCTACTTCTCCCATTACTTACTTTTCTTTACATCTAGAAGCAGATCAGAACTCACCATTTGAATTGTATAGAATCTGCATAGTTTCAAACTCCAAAGTTGTATAAGATGGATCCAAAACTTCACTGTAATTTGCCATTTCCATGTCCAGTATCGGTTCCGATACCCTCATCATTGGTTTAGAGACACACATACAAGTGGCACCACAGTCCCTGAGAAGTGTGTGGTGAGTGTTCTGCTTTCAATCTGTGAGTGATAATCCAAAGTTAACCGTAACTGAATGACTTATGTGCTTCAGTGGGAGGAGCTGTAAAACTGTAAACTCCTTCAACAGGCCATATTCTGCTTATTTCTTTTTCTTTTATGGTATACGAAAGCAATTCCTTGTGATAATCTTGGAATGCTTCATGGTATAAACTTATCTTTAGTGCTCCGTGAAATAACATGATTTCCTAAATTGATTTCCAGTAGACAATAAATGATGTCATTGAGAGAAGGATTAAAAATAGAAAAGAAAATCTCTCAGGTTTATAACTGTAATTATTATGTGATTTCCCCCATTTCAGGAGCTGAAACCACATAGCACATAATCTAAAAGATGGGACTTTACTATTGTAAATTGGCTAAGTCAAGAATGTAAATTAATTAACATTTCAACACAACATAAGCACTTACTAATTCCAAGTTTCTTACATGTACAATAAAACTAACTCTTTTTTTTTTATATTTGGGTCAAGTAAATTTGTGATTTGGAAGCTATACTGGGAGTAAACCTAAAACTGCCTTTAACATATTTTCTTTATCAACAGTTTTCCTTGCATGTTTGTAAACTACCCAAGGGAAGTTTAGTTCCTAGTACATTGTAAGCAGTCAATAAATGAGTGTTCTATGAATAAGATTTTATTTCCCTTGACTATGATATCTTTTACATTCTAAGCATTAAACTGAAGTAGAACGTTCCCTGGAGGGTGGCTGTAGCTCTCTGGTTCAGCGCCTGCTTTCCATGTAGGAGGTCCTGGGTTCCATCCCCAATTCCTCCAAAAAAAAAAAAGGTAGAAAACCCCTCATTGAAAAAACTGCTGGGAGCCGGTGTGGCTCAGTGGTTGAGCACCGGCTTCCCACATACGAAGTCCCAGGTTCAATCCCCGGGACCCAAAAAACAAAAACAAAAACAAAACAAAAAACCTGCTGAACACTAAGGAAAATGTGACTATAGCTCAGGAGAACAATGCTGGCACGGTTTTATCATTTTATCTCATCTTTTGCCCATGGCTGATATCACTGTAAGATCAGGGCATCCCATTCTAAAGAGGAAAAGGCCATGGAATCATCTCAGCCTAAATCGGCAAGAAGTCATTAGAAATTAATCGCAGCTGGCTTTCAAGATGAAACCTGTTTTCCATCCATTTTATGGCAAATTATTTTCTTCATTTTATAGAGTAAGAACTTGAGAATTTCCAGAACATAAAGAAGATCTGAATAGCAGGCATTTCTTCTCAAGTGAGTAGTTTGTCTCCCTGAGCTATTCTACTTGGAAACACCCACTGAATTCAGCGAACCTCAGGCTGGCAAAGGAAGGATTCTCTTTAGAGATTCCTCAAAGAGATTACCAAGGCAGTAGAAGCCTTCTTTTCTTTAAAATTTAGAACATGTAATTTACTGAATCGGTAAAGCAAATAAAATAATTAAAACAAAGAATCATAAAACAAGATACTTAATAGTTCTTTTGACTTAAATATAAGTAAGTGTTGTAGAACGAAGTCCTTTTCTTTGAATACGAAGCAGCTGATTGGCTACCTTTATTAATTTTTTTTTGCATAAATCTCATGTATTCCCTTTGATTTCTAGTATGTTTTCTTTAAAATGGAGGGGAAAAAGTCAAAGCCATTTGTAAAGCTCTCCGAACGAAGAAGCCTTCTAAAATTTTACAATTTTTCAAAATATTCTAAATATTTTACCAACTTGCTTTCATTTACTTCAAAAGTATTTCCCTTGAGTTTTTTAAGGGCGAAAAAGCTCAATTTTTTAACACTCATTTCATTAGATTATGCAAATTCAACCAAATAATGAAATGTGATAACAAGAACAAATGGCATTAACATGATGGGTAACAAATGCAAGCAACTCTTGAGAAATACATAAAGTTGGTGAGATGTGCAGGGAATAAATAAAAAGTGCCTTTTTTGGGAGAAAGTTAGGCTACACTGGATACTAATTAGCATGCTCCATAGAGGAAATTGAGAACCAGAGTTAATCCAGGGAGTTGGCTAGGAGGGGTCAGTTACAGTTTCTCTTGTGCTGATTTTAACTTGAGAAACCTTGTATTTATAAATTAACCCATATTCCTCTTTATAGGCAATCCCTCCTTTCTATTTCTAAAACCAATCAGATTATTTTTATTTACCTAAGGAAGAGGAGGAGAGAAGTTTGATGAGGAAAAGAAAGAAAGAAGGAGAAAAAGAAGAAAATGTTGCAGAGAAACAATTTTAGTTATGGTTACTTTTTGTATTATTTATGCATCATAAGGTATTCTCTGCGTTTTCAATTCAACATTAAATATAGAGTTTTCATAATTTAGGAAATTAGATTTTTTGAAATAAATTCATACACAACTGAACAAAATAAAATTACATAGTTCATTGCATAAAATTTAGATACATCAATCAGTTATGGTGTGTATTGTTACATTAAATTCAGTGATTTGCAGGAAAGGGGTAGATGGCTACCACTCAAGGAGCTTTTTCATTATTGTTTCACCAAGTTCTTTTTATGGGTAAATTCATTAAGGCTACATTGGATTAAGGGCTTAAATTTGCAACAACTGTTCTCTAATCTGAGCAAAATATTACTTTTCTGTAGTGTGACCTCAAACTTTATAGGCTAAGATATACTGTCTCAGTCCTAGTCAGATCAAATACCCCTATATTATTTGTAGATAAAAGGTCAATTGTAACAGCCCAACCAATCACCTTGAAAAATATTTCAGAGCAATGCTTCTCTAAACCGACATATGAAAGAAATATAACATTATTTAAATTTCTTTAGAGGAATGTAACAAGAGATGAAGACAGCACAGTTTTTAAAGAATACAACAATTCACTATCCACTATTCAAGATAATATAAACTTTTCTATCTTATCTGTAAGACTGTTAAGACTGTTAACTTGTCCCATATTTCATATTTGATTTAATCATTCCTTCAGAGCGTGATTTAAAATAGAACACAGGCTAATAAAAATCAAGGCTATTTTCATAAATAAATTTCATGAGAATAAGTTGAAATGCTAATACTAATGTAAAAACATTTTATTTTGAAAAGAGTTAATAAAATTTGTTCTCTAAATATGTTCCCTTGTGATTGTCATTACCAATAGCACTACACACTAATCCCAAAAGCCCATCTGTAGTTTCTGCTGTTTCCAGATTCCATCCTTTGCAAAAGTGATTAGACAAATGTGATCACTAAAAGCATGAAGAATAACAATCCAAAGCAACCCAGTATTTTTCAGTGTAAACAAGAAAATATTAAGTGGAGAACTCTACTATTGTCCATTAATAAAAAGCAGAACCACTTTTAATTTCTTACTAAGTGGACTTAGTAAGGGGTCTGTGGTTTTCATCTAACTTGCAAAGGGATCTGTGGAACAAAAAAGATTAAGAAACCCTGGAGCAGAGTAACCCCTACCCAGGTACTGTTGTGCTTATATGTCAGTGTCAATCTATTCAGTGGCTGTCTAAAAGACTGGCTCACCCTCCCAGGACTTGCCATGGAAGCAGAAGCAGCTTGTGGACAGCTAAATCAGTATAAGAAACAATAAAGTCAAAGTGGCCTAGGGCAAAGGTTTACCTGTTTTAAGTCATACAACAGAATGCCTTGCTTTAAGTCATACAACAGAGTGCAGGGAAGAAAGTTTATTTATAAGAAGTAGAGAGGCATTTAAAGTCCTATAAATGGGGAAATGCCTCTCTACTCCTGATGAGTAGAGGCCAGGAGCAAACACAAGCCCAAAACAAGATGAGATTCAGAAAAGGCAGAGAGGACCCTGTACTTCACATTTGCTTCTGACTGATCTTCTTGATAGGAGGGCTAATCTCTGAAGCAGAGCACGAGTCAATACAGAGCAAAGTTGCAGAGACTATGAAATGTATTTTTTGCATTGGTTTGTTTTTGGCACTAAAGAAAATCTCTGTCATATCACTAGCTGGATACAAACTTAAGGAATACAAAGCTCAGAGACTAAATCCTGGAGTTAACACTTTGAAATATTAAAATGTATGGTGTCCAACAAAGGATTACAGAAGAAACAGAGAAATAGGAAATTATGGTCCAAACAAATGAGCAAGATAAAAATCCAGAAATCACTAAGGAAGAAGACTAGACTTTGGACTTACTAAAAACAACAACAACAACAAAAAAAAAAAACTTTAAAAAAATGATCCTTAATATGCTCAAGGAAATAAAGGAAAACACAGAGAAAGAACTAAAAGATATCAGTAATACAATGAATGGAAAATAAGAGAAACTAAATAAAGAGAAAGTTTAAAAAGGAACCAAACAGAAATGTTGAGTTGAAGACCACAATAACTGAAATGAAAAATTCCCAGGAGGGTTTCACAACAAATTAGAATTGGCAGAAGAAAGAATCAATGAACTCAAAGACAAGACAATTGAAATAATTCACTCTGAGGAGCAGAAAGACAAATGAATCAGAGAAAGTGAACAGAGCCAAAGAGGCCCCTGGGACACAAATAAATGCATTATGTTAGTCCCAGAAAAAAAAGAGATAAAGGGGCATAAGGAATGCACAAAGAAATAGTGACAAAAAACTTCCCAAATTTAACAAAACACATGAATATGCACATTCAAGAATCCCAATGAACCCCAAACAGGATAAACTCAAAGATTTTACTAGTCACCAGACACATACTAGTCAAACTGTCAAATGCCAGGGACAAGGAGAGAGTTCCAAAAGCTGCAAGAGAAAAGCAGTGTTCAGAATGTGAGAGTCCCAAAAAGATTAAGTGCCAATTTCTCATCAGAAATCATGAAGGCAAGAAGGCAGTGGGATCAAATGTTTAAAGTGATGAAAGAAAACAATTGCCAACCAAGAATTTTATATCCTGTAAGACTGTCCTTCAAAATGACAGAGAGATTAAAACATTCAGAGACAAACAAAAGCATAAGGAGTTCATCACCTCTAGACCTTCCCGTCAAGTAATGCCAAAGGTAGTTCTTCAGAAGTGAAAGGAAAGGACACTATACAGTGTATCAAAGCAGCATAAATAAATAAGAATCTTTGGTAAAGGTAATCAAATGGGTAATCATAAATGCCAGTAATACTGTATTATATTTTTTGGTATGTAACTCTACTTTTTACATGTTCTAAAATACAAATTCATCAAAAATAATGATAAATCTATAAGTCTGAACACACAATATATAAAAATATAATTTGTTGCAAAAAGGTGGGGGAATGAAAGTGCAGGAGGTGTATAGGAACAGGTTATTTGAATGCTACTAAAATCAAAGCTAAGTTGGTTTCAAACCAACATGATTGTTATAGATTTAGGATGTTAAATTTAAGCCCCATGGTAGCCACAAAGAAAATATATGAAAAATAGATACAGAAAAAAGAAAAGGGATGCAAAATGGCACAATCAAATTAAATCAAATAAATGTGAAAATAAGCATTAATGGAAAAATTGAGGGACAAAAAAAGTATACTACTTGCAAAGATCAAATAGCAAAAAGGCAGAAGAAACTCCTGCATTATCACTAGTTCATTTAAATGTAAATGGAAAACCCTCCAGTCAAAAGGCAGAGGTTGTCAGAATGTATAAAAATCCATAACCCCATGATATGCTGTTTACAAGAGAATCATCTCAAGTAGGGTGAGAGTGAAAAGATGGAAAAAATGTATATCATGCAAATATTAATCAAAAGAGAGCTTGCATTGTTACACTAATACCAGGTAAAACAGACTTTAATTCAAAAACTGTTAGGAGGGACAAAGAAAGACATTATATACTGATAAATGGGTCAATTCAACAAGAAGATAAAATTTGTTTTATGCACCTAATGGCAGAGTCCTAAAATATAGATGCAAATATCAGCAGATTTGAAGAGGGAAATAGTTCTACATTAATAATAAGAGACTCCAATATATCCCTTTAAATAATGAATAGAATACCTAGACAGAAGATCAATAAGGAAATAGAAGATTTGAGCAATACTATAAGCTAACTAGACCTAACAGACATATATAGAACACTTCCTCCAACAGCAGCAGAATATACATTCTTCTCAAGAGCACATGAATCATTCTCCAGGTTAGATGAAGCATTAGGTAAAAAAAACAAGTTTCAATAAATTCAAAAATATTGAAATCATACAATGTTTCTTCCCCAACTACAATGGAATGAGGCTAGAAAACAATAACAGAGGGAAGACTGGGAAATTCATAAATATGTAGAAATTAAACAAGACACTGAAACAACCAATAGGTCAAAGAAGAAATCACAAGAGAAATTAGGAAATATCTTGAGGCAAATAAAAACAAAAGCAAGTATACCAAAATTTATGGGATGCAGCAAAGGCAGTGTTGAGAGGGAATTTATAGCTCTAAATACTTATACTGAAAAAGAAGAAAAGTCTCAAATCAGAGAAAAATATAGTCTCACAAAAGGAGGATCTAGAAAAACAGATCAACATAAACCCAAAGTAAGCAGAAGGAAGGAAGAAAGAAAGATTGAAAATAACAAAGAGAGAATCAACAAAATCAAAAGTTGCTTCTTTGAAAAGGTCAATAAAGTTATCAACCCTTTATCTATACAAAGAAACAAAAAAAAGAGAGATGATGCAAATAACTAAAATCAGAAATGAAAGGGAGGGCATTGCTACCAACCCCACAGAAAGAAAAAGCCTTGTAAGAGGATACAATGAACAATTAGATTAACTAGAGGAAACGCACAAATTCTTAGAAAGACACAAACTACATACACTGACACAAGAAGAAATAAAAGACTTCAACAGACCAATAACAAGAGATTGAATCAGTAATCAAAAACCTCCCAACAAAGAAAAGCTCAAGACCACATGGCATCACTGGTGAATTTTGCCAAACATTCTAAGAAAAATTAACACCAATCCTCCTCAAACGCTTCCAAAAAATTGAAAAGGAGGGAACACTTCTTAACTCTTTCCATGAGGCCAGCATCACCCTATTACCAAAGTGGGATAAAGATACCACAAGAAAAGAAAACTATGGACAAATATTTCTTATGAATATAGATGCAAAAATTCTCAACAAAATATTAACAAATTCAATCCAGTAGGACATTAAAAGAATTATAACCATGATCAAGTGGGATGTATCCCAAATATACAAGGGTGGTTCAACAGAGAATATCAATTAATGTAATATACCATATTAACCCAATTAAGGGC
>JAQZBX010102374.1:0-11164 GCA_029593785.1 Cabassous unicinctus | reverse complement strand
AATAAATGGGAAAAAACAAAAAAATCATTTTTTTTTTTTTTACATTTTTCCTTTTATCACTGAATTATCAGGTGTCCAGTCTGTACTGTGGCACCTGCCCGCTCTCACTCCCCAGTGTCTCCTGAATTTTCATTTATTTTTCAAAGAAGATTTAGGTCACAGCAAAGTCACACACAGAATACTAGAGACTCCCATATACCCAGCCTCCTTCCCCTTTCTTCACCCCGTATTAAAACCTTTTTTATGTGAATGGTAGCATGGTTATAACTGTTATACAGATAGTGAAGCTTAGCTACAAAACATTGTCAATGGTTTACAGTACAGTTTACAATTTAGATGGTACAGTTTAATAGTTTTTTATATTTACCATGTCCTGTGTTCTTTACTGTAAGTTAATGAAAAACATTTCCCATGACCAATAAATACACCATTTGACCTTTTCTGTTCCTTCCTCCCCATCCCCCTGGAGCTCATGACAGTCCCCTGTCTTGACTCCTTGGATGACAGGATTCATAGTTACATGCAACAGGAGGTCTTGACATGCTGATTATCCTCTCCTATTAAGAACCATCTTTGTGCCTAAGAGACACCCACCTTTATGTTTCTGGGTGAATTGGTCCTCCCAAAGATGGGGGTCCCTCTTCTTCCCACTCACCGTGTGGGTCTCCACTCCCCAACACAACACCTTATGACAGCATGAACACTCACACATTCCCCAGAAGCCTACTCCAGATGCACCCCTTCCTGAAAGCACCCCCAACCTACCCCCTAAACCAGTGACACTACATTGTCATACTGCCATAAGAGCTTTCCCACTCCTACATTCTCAACATCATACCCAGAAATCCCATGTTCACCTGGTACCCCTCCCAACTGTCCCCCAAGTATCCTTGGTATTCTAACCCACCCTTATTAGTCAACCCACCTGTCAACCCTGCACCACCAATCCCAGTAATGTATATACCAACCTGTCCTATCCTTCAATATGCAACTATACTCTAACAATTTGCCATAGATTATGTCCATATGCATGATGGCTCACAACCTTCTCTTCTCTTTCTCTCCCTTGTTAACCTATCTTTCAGACAATGGTTCTCAGAGACTGCTCACTTTCTGCAATTCAAATCAGTGTGGTCATATACTGTTTATCATTCAATGCCTGGCTTGCTTCACTCAACATAAGGTCTTCAAGATTCATCCATGTTTTTCTGTGTGTTAGCACTTTATTCCTTCTTACAGGCAAGTAATATTCCATTGTATGTATGCACCACATTTTGTTTATCCATTCATCTGTTGATGGGCACTGGGACTAATTCCAACTTATGGCAATTGTGAACAATGCCACTGTGAATATTGGTGTGCATATATCTGTTTGTGTATTTGCTTTCAATTCTTCTGGGTATATACCCAGAAGTGAAATTTCTGGATCATATGGAAGATCTATTGTTAGATTTCTGAGGAACCGCCAAACTGTCCTCCACAGTGGCTGGACCATTCCACAATCCCACCAGCAGGGGATTAGGGTTCCTATTCCTCCACATCCTCTCCAACACTTATAGTCTGCTGTTTTTTTAATAGCTGCCATTCTGATGGGTGTAAGATGGTATCTCATTGTAGTTTTGATTTGCATTTCCATAATAGCTAACGATGTCAAGCATTTTTTCATGTGCTTTTTAGCCATTTGTATTTCTTCCTTGGAGAAGTGACTTTTCAGGTCACTTGCCCATTTTTTAAATGGGTTGTTTGTCTTTTTATTTTTGAGGTGTAGGATTTCTTTATATATGCAGGATATTAGGCTCCTATCAGATATATGGCTGGCAAATATTTTCTTCCATTAGGTAGGCTGCTCTTATATTTTCTTAATAACGTCCTTTGAGGTGCAGAAGTTTATAATTTTGAGGAGATCCCATTTATCTATTTTTCTCTTGCTGCTCGTGCTTTGGGTGTGAAGTTCATGAAAACATTTCCTATTACAAGGTACTGTAGATGCTTCCCTTCATAATCTTCTAAATTCTTTATGTTTTTGACTCTTATATTTAGATCTTTAATCCATCTTAAGTTGATTTTTGTATAAAGTGTGGGATTGTATTCCTCTCTCATTCTTTTGGATATGGATATCCAGTTCTCCAGGCACCACTTGTTAAAGAGGCCCTTCTCTCCCAACTGAGTGGGATTGGTGGCCTTGTTGAATATCAGATGACTGTATATGCGAGGATCTATATCAGAACTCTCAATCCAGTTCCATTGGTCAGTATGTCTATCCTTGTGCCAATAACATGCAGTTTTGATCACTGGAGATTTGTAGTATGTTTTAAAGTCAGGTAATGTGATACCTCTAAATTCATTTTTCTTTTTCAATATGTCTTGGGCTATTCAGGGCCTCTTACCTTTCCAATTATATTTTGTAGTTAGTTTTTCCAGTTCCTTAAAAAATACAGTGTTGATTTTTATTGGGATTGCATTAAATCTGTACATTAGTTTGGGTAGGATAGATGTCTTGATGATGTTTAGTCTTCCTACCCATGAACAGGGAATATTCTTCCATTTATTTAAGTCTTCTTTGATTTCCTTTAACACTGTTGGGTAGTTTTCTGTATATAAGTCCTTTACATCTTTAGGTAAATTTATTCCTAGGTATTTGATTCTTTTAGTTACTATTGTAAATGGTATTTTTTTCTTGATTTCCTCCTCA
Source organism: Cabassous unicinctus (assembly GCA_029593785.1). Lineage (NCBI taxonomy): Eukaryota > Metazoa > Chordata > Mammalia > Cingulata > Chlamyphoridae > Cabassous > Cabassous unicinctus. The sequence goes on along the minus strand of JAQZBX010102374.1, from coordinate 8,472 downwards.
GATTGCTCGTTATTGGTGTACAGAAATGCTACTATTTTTGAGGATTGATCTTATAACCTGTGACATTACTGAACTCCGTTATAAGTTCTAGAAGCTTCATTGTAGATTTCTCAGGGCTTTCTATGTATAGGATCATGTCATCTGGAAATAATGAAATTTTTACTCTTTCTTTTCCAATTTGGATGCCTTTTATATTTTTTTCTTGCCTTAGTGCTCGAGCAAGTACTTCTAAGACAATGTTAAATAGGAGTCGTGATAGTGGACATACTTATCTTGTTCCCGTTCTCAGAGGGAAGGCTTTTAGGATTTCACCATTGAAGATGATGTTAGCTTTGGGTTTTTCATATATACATTTTATCATATTCAGAAATTTTCCTTCTATTCCTATCTTCTGCAGTGCTTTTATCAAAAGGGTGCTGTATTTTGTCAAAAGCTTTTTCTGCATCTATAGAGATGATCATGTGATTTTTTTCTTTCATCTCGTTATGTGATGTATTACATTGATTGGTTTCCTTATATTGAACCATTCTTGCATACCCGGGATGAAACCCACTTGGTCATGGTGTATAATCCTTTTGTTACATTGTTGAATGCTATTAGCAAGTATTTTGTTGAGGATTTTAGCATCTGGATCATTAGAGTAATTGGTCTGTAATTTTCTTTTCTTCTGGTATCTTTGTTTGGTTTTTGTATTAGGGTAATGTTGGCATCGTAGAATGAGTTAGGCAATATTCCTTCTACTTCTATTTTTTGGAAGAGCTTAAGCAGAATTGGTGTTATCTCTTTCCAGAATGTTTGGTAGAATTCAGCTATGAAGCCATCTGGTCCTGGGCTCTTCTTAGTTGGGAGGTTTTTGATGACTGAGTCTAACTCTTTACTTGTAATTGGAATCTTGAGTTCATCAATTTCTTCTTTCATCAATGTAGGCTGTTTGTGAGTTTCTAGAAACTTGTCCATTTCCTCTAAATTCTTGTTCTTGTTGGCATATAATTTTTCAAAGTATCCTCTTATGATACTCTTTATTTCTATAGGGTCAGTAGTGATATCCCCTTGCTCATTCCTTATTTTGTGTATTTGCATCTGTTCTCTCTTTTTCTTTCTTAGTCTGGCTAAGGGTTTGTCCATTTTATTGATATTCTCAAAGAACCAGCTTTTGGTTTTGTTTATTTTTTCTAGTGCTTTCTTATTCTCTATTTCATTTCATTCTACTGTAATCTTTGTTATTTCCTTCTTTCTACTTCCTTTAGGTTTAGTTTCTTGTTGTTTTTCCTATTCTTCCAAATGTGCAGTTATGTCTTCAATTTTAGCTCTTTCTTCTTTTTAAATATATGCATTTATGGCTATGAAATTCCCTCTCAGGACAGCTTTTGCTGCATCCCATACATTTTGATATGTTGTGTTGTCATTTTCATTAGTTTCAAGGTAGTTACTGATTTCTTTTCAGATTTCCTCCTTGATCCACTGTTTGTCTAAGAGTGTGTTGTTTAAGTTCCATATTTTGTGCCTAATCTGATTCTCTGGCCCTTATTGATTTCCAATTTCATTCCATTGTGGTCAGAGAAATTACTTTGTATAATCTCAATCTTTCTGAATTCATTGAGAGTTGTTCTGAGTCCTAGCATGTGGTCTATCTTGGAGTATGATCCATGTGCACTTGAGAAGAATGTAAATCCTCCTGTATTTGGATGTAGTGTTCTGTATATGTCTTTTAAGTCCAGGTCCTCTAATGTATTGTTCAGAGTCTTTGTTTCATTTTTGATTCTCTGTCTACATGTTCTGTCTAATGATGATAATGGTGTATTAAAGCCCCAAGTATAATTGTAGAGGCGTTTTTTTTTCTCCACTTAGTTTTACCAGAGTTTGCCTCATGTATTTTGAGGCACCCCTATTAAATGGATAAACGTTTATGATTGTTCTCTCTTCTTGAGAGATTACATATTTACTAATATATAGTGTCCATCTTTGTATCTTACAATAGTTTTGCATTTAAAATCTATTTTGTCTGATATTAGAAATCTACTCCTGCTCTTTTTTGGCTATTGTTACCTTGTAAAATTGTTTTCCAGGCATTCACTTTCAGCCTCCTTGAATCCCTGGATCGAAGGTGGGTTTCTTGTAGACAGCATATAGATGGATCATATTTCTGTATCCATTCTGCTAATCTGTGTCACTTGACTGGTGTGTTTAATCCATTAACATTCATTGTTATTACTCGCAAAGAATTTCTTACTTCAGCCATATTTTCTTTGTGTTAATGTATGTCATATGTTGTTTTGTTTCTGTTTTTGTCTTTTTAGTTGTTTTTAAACTCTCACCAACTCTCTCTCCCTTGTTTTTTTCCTTTCAACTTGTAGAACTTCAAGTAGTATTTCTTGAGGTGCAGGTTTCTTATTGGCATACTCTCTTAATTTCTGTTTATCTGTGAATATTTTGAGCTCTCCTTCATTTTTGAATGACAGCTTTGCTGGATAGAGAATTATTGGCTGGAAGTTTTTTTTCTTTTAGTACTTTGACTATGTCATACCACTGTCTTCTTGCCTCCATGGTTCCATTTGAGAAATCAGCACTTAATCTTATTGTGCTTCCCTTGTATGTGATGGTTCTCTTCTCAAGCTGCCTTGAGTATTTTCTCTTTGTTTTGAGCATTGGACATTTTGACAAGTATATGTCTTGGAGTTGGCCTGTTGGGATTTATACTGCTTGGGGTGTGCTGTATTTCCTGGATCTGCACATTCATCTCTCTCAATAGGGTAGGGAAGTTTTCAGCTATTATTTCCTTCAACACTCCTTCTGTTGCCTTTCCCTTCTCTTCTCCTTCTGGGATGTCCATAATGCGTATGTTTGTGTGTTTTGTGTTGTAGGTTAAATCCCTGAGTCCCTCCTGGATTTTTTCTATTCTTTTTTCTATCTGTTGTACTTTCTGTTTCTTTTCAGATGTATTGTCTTCCACATCACTAATTCTTTCTTCTGCCTGTTCAAATCTTCTGCTATGTGAATCCAGCGTCTTTTTTATTTCTTCCATTGTGCCATTGATCATCATTATATCCGTTATCTTTTTAGGTATGTTTACAATTTCTTCAGTATGTTCTCCCTTGTTTTCTTAACATCCTTAATCTCTTCCTTCACTTCATTAAGTTGGTCCATGATATTTGTTTGGAAAGCTTTGATTAGTTGTTCAATGTTCTGCATCTTTTCCTGGTTTTTAGTTTGTTCATTGGGCTGGTCCATGTCTTCCTATTTCTCAGTGTGGTGTGTAATTTTTTGTTGCCCTGTAGTCATCATTTTATCTTGAAGGTTTTTTTTGTTGATTAGCTTCTCTCTCTTCTCTAGAGTTTTATTTAGCTGGTGGTTCTGCGTGTGTGTTAAGTTTTCTCTTTGACACTTTTTCTTCTTATTTCATTTCCTTGCTTCTTTCTATGTTCCCTTAAAGGCAAATTTAGGGTCAGTGGAATCGAAAGATATGAGAAAAGAAGAAGGATAATAGTAATATTGATATTAGTTAGAAGAGGGGCTGTATAAGACTTAGTGAAATGAATATATAGCTAATGTAGGCTGTGTAGAGTAGTAGGGAAAAAAGTGGAGTACCTACCATGGACTGGGAAATGAAATAGAGTAATATATATATAATGATTTAGAAGGCTAGAATGATTAGAATAAGGGAAAGAGTAAGAAAGGGGTGAAAGGAAAAAGTTAATATTAACAATAAAAGAATAAAACAGAATAGATAGAATAGAAATGGACACCCTTAAGTTGTGGGCTAATGAAAAAACATGGTATGTAAGTACCACAACAGAAAGCAGAAGGCATAAAGATGAAGGAAGCAAAAGAGATAGCTTGGGATACAAAATCAATATAGACAGAGAATGGGAAATCATTGAAGAAGCAGCACAGCAAAGAAGAGATAAGCTAGCAACAACTAATTTAAAAAGAAATAAGAATGGGGGAGGAAAGAGGAAAGAAAAACAAGAGACAACACATAAACAGAGAAAAATGAAACAATCACACAAGCAAGCAATCAAACAAATCTAAGGAAGAACAATGTTCCTTCTTGGGCCCTTGTGGAACCTCTCAGCCTGCTTGTATTTATCAATCAATTGCCCTGCAAGCTTCTACCTGCAGGTTTTGAGGCAGATTTTAGCTATTAAACTAAATTAAAAAGAAAAATTCATTTTTTATTTTTTAAAGTGACTTTTTTTTTCTTTTTTGATGAAATAAGGGACCCAAAATATGTCTTCTAGACCACCCCCTTCTCTGAGGGGACCCTAACTAGGCTCGAGGACACTAATCAAGCAGTTCCCATTTCCTGGCCTTCCAGGGGAGCTGAGGCTCTGATGTTAGTTAGTGCAGAATGATAAAAATGGCTGACTCTTCCCCCTCTGGAGCCAAGCCTGAGTATCACCGGGCTGTTGGGTAAAACAGGCTTCCTCAGTAGATTCGCCTCTCCCCTCAGTCTGGCACTGTTTCCAGCCAGCTTATCTGCTCCCCAAAGCTATGAGAGGATCCAGGCAGCCAAATTAACAGAAAGGAAACCCCTTTCCTTCTTCTGTCATAACCCTCCCACTCTCCAAGAATGCTCCCTGTCACAGGCTAGCAGGTGGGGGTTTGTGGCATTTCCCAGGGCAGCTTGGTAAGTCAACTTCCTCATCAGATTTGCCACTCCCCTCAGCCTTGTCCTGCTTCAAGCCAGCTATTTTGTTCCCCAAAGCTGCAAGGGGTTCCAGGAAGCAAAATCCACAGAAAGGAAAGCCTTCTTGACTCTCCATTAGAATCCTCCCACTCTCCGAGAATGCTCCCTCTCACCAGTTTGTGGGTGGGAGTCGTGGGTCAAATCTGCCTTTTTCACTGAGGGTGAGGCTCAGCTGTCTTTGTTAACCTCCACGGGCAGGGTTAAAACTCACGAATCTCCACCGAGCAATCCAAACCACCATGCTGCCTGCAGATAAATGTCCCAATCTCCTCACTCTGTGCGCCCACAGCACAGACCCCCAGGAAGGACCCTGTCCACAATCAGGCATGCTCAGAGAGCTAGTCAGTGAGTGCCCTCCTAAACCAATGCCATCTTCCTTCCCAATCCCATTATTCACTATTGACAAAAGTTGAAATCAACCCAGGTGCTCATCTACAGAGGAATGGATAAACAAAATGTGGCATATATATACAATGGATTAGTCAGCTGTAAGAAGGAATAAAGTGCTAACACATAGGATAACATGGATGAATCTAGATGACCTTGTGTTGAGTGAAGAACCCCACATTGAAGGATGAACAGTACATGACCTCAGTGATATGAATTAAGGAAATTGAGCAGACTCAGTGACCTATTGCCTGGAAGATAGGTTTACAAGAAATAGAGAGGAGAAGGTTGTGAGCCAATACCTATATGGACATAACCTATGGTAATGTGAAAGTGTATAGCTGCACATTGAAGGGATAGGACAAGGGGTTAGTGATATTATTGGGTTGGGTGGTGCAGGGTTGACAGGTGGATAGATTGGGAAGATGGATTAGATGTTCCAGTGTACTGAGGGGAGCGTTTGGAGAGGGGCCAGGTGAACACTGGGGATTTGTGGGTATGTGGCTGAAAGCACAAATCTGAGAATGCTCTTATGGAAATATGACAAGTAAGGGTTACTTGTTTAGTGTTTTGGAAGGGGGCGGCACATTTGAGACAGGGCACACCTGGAGCAGGCTTCTAGGGAGTGTGTGAGTGATCATTTCATCATAATGTGCTGTATCATTGAGTGGCTAACCACATAATGTGCCGGAAGGAGTTGGACTTCCATGCTTGGGAGGACCAATTTGTTCAGAAATAGACAGGTGGGAGTCTATCGATAGCATGGGGGCTCCTAATAGGGGAGAACAAACCAGTGTGTCAAGGTGTCAGTCTTGCTGTATATAACTATGAATCTTGTCATCCAACGAGTCAAGTCAGGGGGTTGCCATGGGCTCTGGGGGGAGGGGAAAGGAGGAATAGAATAGATTGAACAGGGGCTATTTAGTGGTCAGTGGAAATTTTCTGCATTATCTTACAGTAATGGACACAGGACATGGTAAATATCATCAAAATTTATAAAAGTGTATGGTCTAAAATGTAAACCATAGTGTAAGCCATTGACCATATTTAGTAGCTATGTTTCACTATTTGTATATCAGATATAACAAAGGTACTATCCACATATAAAAATGTATTAATATGGAGGGAGGAAAGGGGGAGGATGTTGGATGTATTAGTGTCTCCTGTATTCTGTGTGTGACTTTGCTGTGACCTAAAACTTCTTTGAAAACAAAATGGAAAATAGTGAGACACGGGGAATTGGTTGGGTGAGGGTGCCACGGTACAGACAGGACACTGGATATTGTGGTGATGAAAGGTAAAATTTAAAAAACAACTTTTTAAAAATATTTTTCATTTTTTTAAATATCCCAATCTTTTAATTTCATTTTATTTTTACTTTTTAAAATTTTTTTATCTCTTATATTTAAACTTATCATTATTATTTCATTTTCCTATTAATTGTATTTGGCTATTGTAATGGCTTCATCTTTGAAGAAGCTTTGGATCACAGAAAGGTTACAACTGGAATGGGAGAGGATCATTGGTGTGAGGTTTCAGGGATGGGGGATACACTGGAAGAAGTTCACCTGAGCACACATATAAGGTATGTAAAAATATTCAAATGTTCATAGGACATTGTGACAGTGGGTGGAGACTCACACAATAACCAAGAGAATACTGAATTCCTATCCTGGATGGCTCTGCCACATTCTCTAAGGGAGTAGCAACATTTCCCCAAGTGCAGGGTCAGGGACTGATGACGGAGGATGATCCACTGATGGGCCCTTGATATTGATGACTAGGCTTATGAGCCTTTCACTAGAAATTGAAACTTAGCCTACTGTTATGGGGTGCCTAAGGTTTGCCTCCTGAGAGCCTCCTTGTTACTCAAATGTGGCCTCTTTCTAAGCCAAACTCAGCATATGAATGCATTACCTACCCACCACTGTGGGACTTGACTCCTGGGGATGAGCTTCCCTGGCATCAAGGGGTTGTTACCAAAAACAAGCTAGCAAAACAACTGGAAAAAGACCTCAAATAAAAGGGGGGAAACATAAAGACAAATGAGTTTATATGGCTAAGAAACTTCAAAGTGAGTTGGGAGGTCATCTCAGAGGTAACAATTATGCATATCTCAGCAGGATCCCATAGACTGCCAATGTAGATACTACCCTATATAGTGGAGCTCCTGGTGGCTCTGAAGATACCCAGATCCTATGGTCAGGGTGGATATCTCCACAGTTTGTTGCCTTGTCAGTGGACCCTACTTTGGAATTTGTGCTCCTAAGAGTGACAGAGTTGGACTCAATTATGTCTTCCTTGCACATGGCTCATCTGTCCCTTCTATGTAAACCTGTACTTCGTGCTGGAGTTTGTAGGTGTACATCCAGAGACTCGAGTTTTGGGGATGTCCATGTGCCAGCTGGGCTTGGAACCTTGTGAGAGTTGCAACACCTACTCTACAGCTCACTGGACTCACCCAGGACAATTGGTGGGGAGATGATGATGGACAACAGCCATCTCAGGGAATGGAGAGAGTCTGCCACTGCAGGCAGGATAGTCCTATCCATCTTCCCCATGGGATATAAGTCCCTCTCAGTTGGAGGTTGAGTGGATATCACCACCCCAGAATCCTCAGGATTGGGGAAAGAACTATGGGCTAGATTGGACTTAACGGTATTCTACTATAGACATATTGTGATTCTAGCAATGGAAGTAATTACAGCATTGATGTGCAGTCAGTGGCCACTGGAGGCTCTGGCGGTAGGGAGAGGGAAAAATAGTTGTAATACAGGGGCCTTTTTTGGACTTGGGAATTGTCCTGAGTGATATTGCAATGACAGATATAGGCCATTTTATATCGTCACACAACATGCAGAACTGTGTGGGAGAGAGTGTAGACTACAATGTGAACTATGGTCCATGCTTAATGGCAAAGCCCCAGGATGCGTTTATCAATTGCAATGAATGTGTCACACTAATGAAGGATGTTCATGTGGGAGGGTGTGGGAGGTGTGGGGATGGGGTGTTGGTATGCATTTAAAATGGCAACCACCTCAAAATGGCGGATCCAATGACTCAGCATTGCGGCCTCCTCCCCCCTGGCCCTGTATTCTCCCAATATTACCTTATTAGGACATAAGCGGCCTACGAGCCTTGTGGACACCACCCACCTCCCCTGCCAGGAAGCCCTTTACCCAGCAACAGCTGACTGTATCCAATCATCACACAGACGCTGCCTCCAACCAATCAGCGGGCTACACGGTAGCCCTAAACCCTATAAATTGTACTGCACTTCCCTAATAAAGCAGACCTGCGCCACCAGCCTCGTCTCCGCAGCTTCTTTACTGCGTCGCCCTCCACACCGGATTCCCCCACACGCCAGCCGGGCCACCAGCACCGGGTCTCCTCTTCCA
>JAQZBX010102373.1:0-11165 GCA_029593785.1 Cabassous unicinctus | reverse complement strand
AATCAGTATCATATGTGGAAGAAGGAATATATTACTGACCCCCCTTCCCCTTGCAGACATTAAAAGAATTATAAGGGGGGAATTGTATGAACAACTCTACACACACACATTTGATAGGTTTGGTGAAATAGACCAATTGCTTGAAAACCACAAACTACCAAAATTCACCTCAGATGAGCTAGGTAACATGAATAGTCCCATAATTACTAAAAAGTTGAATTAATGGTTAAAACTTTAGAAACATAGAAATAGTCAGGCCCAGCTAGTTTTACTGGAAAATTCTACCAAACATTTCAAGAAGAAATAACACCAATTCTACACAATATCTTCAATATCTACACAATATCAATAGGAGAGGAGAAAATATTTTCAACTCATGTTATGAGGCCAACATTACCCTGATTTCAAAACCAGACAAAGACAAACAAGAAAAGAAAACTACAGACCAATATCCCCCTAATATAGACTCAAAAGCCTTCAACAAAATATTAGCAAATCAAATTCAATAATATATAAAAAGAATTATACATTATGACCAATTGAATTTTTATCCCAGGAATGTAATGCTTGATTAATATTTAAATATCAACCAATGTAATCACCATATTAACAGTCTAAACAAGGGAAACCATATGAGCATATCAATTAATGCTGAAACCCATTTGATAAAATTCAGCATCCATTCATGATTTTAAATAACTCAGCAAGCTGGGAATAGAAGAGAAAATTCTTCAATCTGACAAAAGGCATCTATAGAAAATCTATAGGTAACATCATACTTAATAGTGAACGACTGCACATTTTCAGCTAAGATCAAGAAGAAGGCAAGGATGCTCACTCCCAACAATTCAGTCCAACAATGTACAATACAATAATACAAGGGAAAAATGCATACAGATTGGAAAGGAAGAAATAAAATTGTCCCTATTTGCTGACACCATGATTGTCTACATAGACAATCCCAGGAAATATACCTCAAAACTCCTAGAAAGAGTAAGTTTGTTTAGCAAGGTTACTGGATACAAGATCAACACACAAAAAAATCACTCATATTTCTATGGACTATTGAGAAAAAGAAATACCAAAAAAATCATATAAAATAATGCCCAGAAATGAAATACTTAGATGTAAATCTATCAAAAAAAGGACAGGATGTATGCTGACAACTATACATTGCTAAGTAAAAAAGTAAAAGAATAACTAAATGGAGAGATATACATGTTCCTGGATTAGTAGGCTTAACTTAGTAAAGATGTCAATTGTCCCCAAATTTGTCTATAGAGTTAACAGAATAAAATTCCAGCGTGATTTTTGTCAATATAGGCAATCTTTTTCTAATATTTCTATTAAAATGCAAATGAAATAGAATGGCTAAAACAATTTTGAAAAGGAAGAATAAATTGGAGACTCACACAACCTGATTACAGTAAGTTACAGCACATAGTATGCTACAGTAATGAAGAGAGTATGGCATTGGTGAAGGGATAGACACATAGGAAGAATGGAACAAGAAAGAGAGCTCATAAATAGACCCACAGAAATATAGTGATTTGGTTGTTGTTTTTTTTTTAAAGATTTATTTATTTTATTTCTTTATCCCCACCTTGCTGCTTGTGCTGCTGTGTCCATTCGCTGCGTGTCTTCTCTGTGACTGCTTATCTCCCCCTTGCTGTGAGGTCTTGCCGCATCAGCCCACGGCGCCGCGCGAGCTGGCCTGCCCTCACAAGGAGGCGCCGGGAAGCGAACCCGGGGCCTCTCATATGGTAAACGGGGGCTCTATCCACTGAGCCACACCCGCTTCCCATAGTGATTTGGTTTTTGAAATTGTGCAAAGGCAAGTCAATAGAGAAAAGATGCAGATGGCATTGGGGAAATGATCATACCCATGCAAGATGAAGGAGAAAGAACCTCAGCTTAAGCCTCATAACATATACAAAAGTCAACTCCAGGGAAGCGGGTGTGGCGCACTCCATAGAGCTCCCGTTTACCATATGGGAGGCCCTGGGTTCGCTTCCCGGGGCCTCCTTGTGAGGGCAGGCCGGCCCGCGCGGCACGGTGGGCTGATGCAGCAGGACCTCACAGCAAGGGGGAGATAAGCAGACACAGTAAAAAACACAGCAAAATGGACACAGCAAACACAAGCAGCAAGGGGGGGATAAATAAATAAATAAATAAATCTTTAAAAAAAAAAAGTCAACTCCAAATGTACTGTAGATTTAAATGTAAACACGAAAGTATAAAAATCTTAAAAGAACATAATATTTGTTATCTGAAGTTAGGCAAAGTTATTTTACATGACATCGAAAACAATTAATTTAAAAATATTGATGTTAGGTTTAAAAACTTATGCTCTGCAAAAGACAGCATTAAGAGAATGAAAAGATAAGCTACAGACTCAGAGCAAGTATTTTCAAATCACATACCCAACAAAGGACTTATACTCAGAATATATACAGAACTTTCAAAAGTCAACAGTAAGAAAACAAACAACCCAATTAAAAATGGAAAAGATTAAAATACTTCCCCAAAGCGGATATACGTGAATGGCAAATAAATGCATGAAAAGATGTTCACCATCATTAGCCATTAGGGACAGGGACATGCAGATTAAAACCACAATGAGATATCACTACACATCGATCTGAATGACTTAAATTAAAAATACTGTACTGAGTGCTGGCAAAGATAAGGAGCAATTAAAACTCTTAGATATTGCTAATGGGGATGCAAAAATGGTTTAGTCAATCTGGAAAGTAGTCTGGCAGTTTCTTATAAAGTTAAACATATATTTGCCATATGACCAAGCAATCCCACTCTTAGGTATATACCCTAGAACAGAGGTTCTTAACCTTTTTTGTTCCACAGACCCCTTTGCCAGTCAGGTGAAAACTACAAACCTCTTACTAAGCCCACATTATTTAATAATTATTTAATAATTATTTACTACGCTGCATTATTTAATAAATATATCACACCTGCACCAACACGTCCCCACAAGAATATTGCTTTTTTGAATTTCAATTCAAGCTCATTGACTCCTTGTTAAGAACCCCTGCCCTAGAGAAATGAAATTTTTTGTTCACAGAAAAAACCTACACATGAATATTTTATAGAAGCTTTATTAATAATAGCCAAAACCTGGAAACAACCCAAATGTCCTTTAATGGGTGAATGTGTAAACAAACTGTTGTATTCCATATAATAATAGGAACAAAGTATTGATATATGCAACAACTTGGGTGAATCTCAAAGGCATTATGCTGAGTGAAAGAAGCCAGTCTCAAAAGACTCCACAGTGTATTATTCCATTTGCATGGCATTCTCAAAACGACAAAACTATATTGAGGGAGGATAGATCAGTAGCCGCCAGGGCTTTTAGATGGGGGGAGGATGAGACTGCAAATGGATAAATGGAGGGAGTTTTTTTTGTCTTGATGGAACTCATCTTGTATCCTGATTGTTGTGGTGTTTACACAAACTGCAAACGTGTTAAAACTGTGCTTCCCCCCAAAAGTCCATTTTACTGTTAACTTTAAAAATAAAATAAATATTTTGGTTTTTTAAAAAAGATTTATTTATTTATCCATACCCTCCCCCAGATGGTTCTCTCATCTGCCTGCTAGCCTTCTCCAGGAGGCACCGGGAACCAAACCCGGGACCTCTCACATGGGAGGGGAGTGCCAAACGGCCTGAGCCACAGCATTTACTGGCTTGTGGCATCTGCTTGTTTAGGCATCTGCTCTTTGCAGCAGGTGCGGGCCTCTAGCTTGCTGCGTCTTCTTTAGGAGGCACCAGGGAGTGAACCCAGGACCTTCCATGTGGTAGGTGGGCGCCCAACTGGTTGAGCCACATTGCTTCCAATATCTTGTTTTTATATGTTAAACAGAGTTAGAATCTAGGCTCAGATAATTATAAATTTTTTTTTTTAACTTACTTTACTATCCGGCAGAAAGTTCAAAAGTTGTATGGGATTAAGGCAATTCTTTGCTGTGCCGAACTGTTCGTCACATGGTAGGATGTTTAGCCAGGGCTGCCAACATATGGACAGCTGTATTTGAATTGTAAAATATGCCCTCTCTGGGCAGGCAAGTTACAAAAAGATGCCCCATCTAGGTGGAAGATTTACAGAATGCAGCCTTTCACTAGAACTGATGCAACTCTTTACTTGCCAAGCAGAGTACAGGTTGGATTTCAATCCCACTCACTCCCTTGCTGGGTTCCTTTGTGTGGTTAAAAAAAAACCCAACAAGAACAACAACTGAATAACCATATGGGACAACCCTGCCTCTAGCACCCCTGACTTCCAAATGCCAGCAGCAACACCAATCCTTATATCAAAACAAACAAACAAAAGTAACTCCCCTAATTTTCCAAAATGTCCTCAAGGACTGGAGACCCTCGAGGTCTTGCACATAAGAGGTTATCAAGGTAGAAAGCTATTCCTTGAGCTAGCTCCTTATAAGCCTTTCTTTGGGTTTCTTGTAGTTTAAGGGTAAAACACCTAGCCCTGACCTGGCATACAGGGCTCTCTCTAGTTTTCTAGAGATATAGCTCTAGGAAACGGAGATTTCCTATAGGCAAAATGCCATTGACTAAAGGAGTAAACAGAATTTCAGTCATTGTGGTAGGCTAATAGGAACTGTAGCTCTGAGCAGGAGAGGAGGAGTGGGGTAAAGACCTTCTTACCTCCTACAAATTCCACTACCACAGGCTGGCTTACCGTCATCTTTTCCTCTTCACTTCCAAATGCAGAAATTGCTAGAGTCTATTATGTACAGTTTCAAAGATCAATGATCTTTGATAAACTACAGATAATTAAGAGTTTAATGTATTAGGCCCAAGGTTGATTTTAACTATTTGTGTGTAGAGCTGTAAAATTTAAAAATATTTCTCTTTTTAATAAGTTCATGACAGTAGCCATCTCAAATGAAGAAGTCACAACCCTGTAAATAAATAATGATGTATGTGTAAAATACACATGTATTTATAATTATATTTGCTCCACACAATTATTTATAATAATATTTATAATAATAGCTTAGAATTAGCACTTTTATTAGATAATCTGTAAGGGTTTTATGGAACACTACGTACTTTCTCTATTGACGAGATAGGACCATCCCTGGATAGTTGGATGGAATTGAGGGCAAACATTCTACTGCAGGATACTCCAGATGTCTCTACAAATTTCATATCCTTCATCATGCTTTTAAAAGGGTACACTAGACCCAAACAGCAATAGAAACTACTGTTTTGCACATTTGTCCACAATCTTATATCTCTGAGATGCAGATGTCTTACATTTGATGGAGTCTTACAATTATTGAAAAGGTGGTCACAGTGAGTATCATTGCCTATGAAGACATGAAATCGGTTGTTATACTTGGCTGAAAAAATGGACAGTTGAAGTCCCTGATGTTTCATCAACAAACCTTTTAGTGTCCATCTAGGGAGGATTATGAGTTCTGGTTTTGTCAGAGAACATTCCATTGACAATTTCTAATACTATCAAGACACTGTCAGCCTCAAAACTTGTAGAATAAGTTTCAGTAGCTTAGAAGAAAATCCTGGAGATAGTAATGAAACACTCCTTTGAGAAATGCTGCATCACCAACACTCTTAGAGAAATGTGGACATGTGACATTGAATTGAAAAGTGATTTTGAAGCCTTGGACTCTGAAGAAATTGTAGGAGCACCTCAACCCATACGATTCACTAATATTTTCATTTTATATAAGTATGAGAATGAGATGTGATAAAATGTCTATATCTAAACAAGTCTAAAAGAGTTTTATAAACACTGATGCTGTTAAAAATAGCCCACAGTTTATATTAGGGTTCACTGCTTGTGTTGTGCAATCCTATGTTGCTGTTTTTTAAGAGAAATTGTAGATTTACAGAAAAATCATGCAGAAAATACAATTCCCATATACCATCCCATCTATTATTAACTCTTTGCATTAGTGTGGTATATTTGTTAGAATTGATGAAAGAATATTATTATAGTTATACTATTAACTATAGTCCATGGTTTACATTAGGGCTCCCTGTTCGTGTTACACAGTTCTATGTTTTGTTTTGTTTTATTTTTTTAAATTTTTTTCTAGCAGCAGATATACAACCTAAAATTTCCCTTTTTAGTCACCAAATATACAATTCACTGGTGTCAATCACATGCATAATGTTCTGCTACCAATACCACCATCCTTTCCATCACCCAAATAGAAATTCTGTACCAATGAAACAGAATTCTCTCTCTCTCTTTTTCGGAGATTCTGGGGATTGAACCCAGGACCTCAACCACTGAGCTACACCCACTCCCCATTAACTGCTTATTCTCTACACCCACTTTGGTTCAGGTAACCTGTATTCTAGCTTCTGACTCTGAATTTGCTTTATTCTAATTATTACATACCAGTGAGATTATATAGTAATTGTACTTTTACTTCTGACTTATTTCTCTCAACATGATATCTTCATGGTTCCTCCAGGTTGTCTCATGTATCAGAACTTCTTTCCTTTTTATTCGTGAATAATATGTCATTGTGTGTATATACCATATTTTGTTTATCCATTAATCTGTTGATGGAAACTTGGGTTGCTTCCAACTTTTGGCAATTGTAAATAATGCCACTAGAAACATCAGTGTGCAAATATCTGTTTGAGTTCCTGCTTTCAACGCTTTGGGGTATATACCTAGAAGTGGGATTGCCGGGTCACATAGTAATTCTATACTTAACTTTCTGAGGAACCGCCAAACTGTTTTCCACAGCAGCGGCACCATTTTACATTCCCAAACACAATGAATGAGTTTTCCTATTTCTCTGCATCCTCTCTGACACTTGGTTATTTTCTGTTTCTTTAATAGTAGCCATTCTAGTGTGCATGAAATGGTATCTCATGTGGTTTTGATTTGCATTTCCCTGATGGCTAATGATTGAGCATCTTATCATGTGCTTTTTGTCCACTTGAATATCTTCTTTGGAGAAATGTCTATTCAAATCTTTTGCCCGTTTTTTAATTGGGTTGTTTGTCTTTTTATTGTTGAGTCATAGGATTTCTTTACATATTCTGGATTTTAAACTATTATCAGATATGTGGCTTCCAAATATTTTTCCTCATTCTATAGCTTGTCTTTTTTACTTTCATGATAAAGTCCTTTGATAAACAAAAGTTTTTGATAAGATACTATCTTTCTACTTTTTCTTTTGTTCCTTGTGATTTGGGTGTAAAGTCTAAGAAACCATTGCCTAACATAAGGCCCTGAAGATGCTTTCCTATGTTTTCTTCTAGGAGTTTTATAGTTTTGTTTCTTATATTTAAGTCTTTGATCCATTTTGAATTAATTTTTTGTATATGGTATGAGGTAGGGTCCACTTTCCTTCTTTTGTATATGAAGATCTAGTTTTCCAAGTACTATATGTTGAAGAGACTATTCTTTTCCTCATGAGGAGACTTGGCACCTTTATCGAAAATCAATTGGCCAGGTTGAGCACCTGCTTCCCATGTACAAGTTCCAGGTTCAATCCCTGGTACCGATTCAAAAAAAAAAAAAAATCAATTGGCCATAGAAGTGAGAGTTTATTTTTGAACTCTCAATTCAATTCCATTGGTCTGTATGTCTGACCAATGGAATCAAAAGTAGCATGCTCTTCTGATTACTGTAGCTTTTTAATAAGTTTTAAAATTGGAAAGTGTGAGTTCTCCAATTCAGTCTTCTTTTTCAAGGTAGTTTTGGTTATTCAGGGTCTCTTACTCTCCCTTATAAATTTGATGATTGGCTTTTACATTTCTGCAAAGAAGGCTGCTGGAATTTTTATAGGGATTGCATTGAATGTGTAAATCACTTTGGGTAGAATTGACATCTTATCAATATTTGGTTTTCTATTCCATGAACACAGAATATCCTTCCATTAATTTAGGTCTTTAACTTCTTTTAGCAATGTTTTGTAATTTTCTATGTATAAATCCTTTTCATCCTTGGTTAAGTTTATTCCTAGATATTTGATGCTTTTAGTTGCTATCGTAAATGGAGTTTTTCCTTGATTTCCTCTTCAGATTGTTCATTACTAGTGTGTAGAAACCCTACTGATTTATGCATGTTGATTTTGTACCCTGCCACTTTGCTGAATTAGTTTATTAGCTCTATTAGCTTCGTTGTGGATTCTCAGGATTTTCTGTATATAGGATCATGTCATCTGCAAATAGGGCAAGTTTTACTTCTTCCTTTCCAATTTGCATGTCTTTTATTTATTTTTCTTGCCTAATTGCTCCGGCTAGAACTTCCAGTGCAATGTTGAATAACAGTGGTGACAGTGGGTATCCTTGTTGTTGATTTTAGAAGGAAAGCTTTCAGCCTTTTACCATTGAGTATGATGGTTTCTGTGTGTTTTTTCAGGTATGTCCCTTATGTTGAGGAGGTTTCCTTCTTTGTCTGGCTTTTTTCTAGGTGTTTTTATCAAGAAGTCATGCTGAATTTTATCAAATGCCTTTTTTTGTGTCAACTAATGTATTTTTCCCTTCCTGCTAATAATGTCGTGTATTACATTAATTGATTTTCTTATGTTGAACCACCCTTGCATAACTGAGTTAAATCCCACTTGATTATGGTATATAATTCTTTTAATGCACTGCTGGGTTCTATTTGCTAGTATTTTGTTGAGGATTTTTGTTCTATATTCATAATGAATATGGTCTAAATTTTTCTTTTCTTGTAGTATCTTTATCTGGCTTTCCTATTAGGGTGATATTGACCTCATAGAATAAGTTAGGGAGTGTTCCCTTCTCTTCACTTTTTTGGAAGCGTTTGAGCAGGATTGGTGTTAATTCTTGAAATATTTGGTAAAATTCACCAGTGAAGTCATCTAGTCCTGTGCTTTTCTTTGTTGGGAGGTTTTTGATGACTGATTCAATATCTTTACTTGTTATTGGTCTATTGAGATCATCTATCTCTTCTTGACACAGTGTAGGTAGTTTGCGTGTTTCTAGGAATTTGTCCATTTCATCTAGGTTATCTAAGTTATTGGCATACAGTCATCAATAACATCCTCTTACAATCCTTTTCATTTCTGTGCCATCAATAATAATGTCCCCCCTTTCATTTCTGATTTCAGTTATTTGTGTCCTCTCTCTTTTTTTCTTTGTCCGTCTAGGAAAGTTTTGACGATTTTATTAATCTTTCCAAAGAACCAACTTTGGGTTTTGTTGATTCTATTGTTATTTTATTTTCTATTTCATTTATCTCTACTCTAATGTTTATTTCCTTCCTTCTGCTTGCTTTGGGTTTAGTTTGCTCTTCTTTTTCTAGAACCTCCATTTGTGAGGTTAGGTCTCTGGTTTGAAATATTTCTTCTTTTTTCAATGTAAACATTTAGAGCTATAAATTTCCCCCTCAGCCTCGCCGTGGCTGCATCCCATTAAGTTTTGGCATGTTATGTTTTCTTTTTCTTTCTTTTTTTTTTTTTTTTCAAACTGTATCCAGCTTTTATTAAAGATACTTTTCATAAACAATCATGGCATTTCACAGGCAGGACATGGGCAGGCAGTTAACAGTATACAACAACTTTCCAACTCCCTTCTTCAATGGACTACCAAAATCAGAAAGCCACTATAAAACCCAATGAAGTCTTCATTTGATGCTCTGAACAGGGGAAGTTTAGAGTGAGGGTTGACATTTCACATTTAGCATGTTGTTTAACAACTTTTCAAGAGCCGACCCTGACTTTCAGGAAATGAAATTAAAACAGAATTATCCACAATCTGAAAAAGGAATTGCTGCTCTTTTGAGGGATGCCATTTCCATGGCATCACTGGAAAGTCCAGATTGCCTGACATCCTGGCAACCAATTTTTTTGGGGTCAGGCTCCAACAGGTCTCTGGGTTTAAGGGAGTCAAGCGTATGCTGAAGGCAGAGAGAAAAGAGGTCATGAAGACATAAAAACAAATTTTAGTTTTTCCACACCACAAGGTGTCTGTGCCAAGGTGAATGTTTATCAAACATCAGGGATTCCCTTCTCCTAGGAGTAAAGAGGAAGTCTCTCAAAAAACTAGAGGGGAAAGGTGTTTTCTCCCATATTAATCCAGCTTCAGAGATATTCTACTAGTGACATTTGCCCATTCCCCCAAAAACAACAATGAAGTGTTCTGTGTGCAAACAACATAGCTTTAAAAGAAAAAATAGTAAAACAAAATTCTGAATTTTTATAAAACTTGATAAAAAATAGTATTTCAAACTGTACGGTCACCAGAAGTACACAGTTATCAAAAATGCACACACTTCACTTGGCGTCTCCAGCACCTTCAGCTTTCTGTGCCTGGTCTGTTTTGGCATCTCCATTTTCTGCAGGGTTATTCCCATCCTTGCCAGCATCAGCTTTCCCTTTTTCCCCTTTGGGTACCTTCTCTCCTTTCTTTGCAGGAGCCTTTTTAGGCTTGGGTTCTGGCTTTGGAGGAGCAGGTTTAGCAGATAACCTTGCAGATCTTCTCTATGGTTCATCCTTTACCTTGGCTTTATCTCCTTTAATGTCCCCTCCAGCCTTTCTCTTGGGCATGGTGGTGGTGGCGGCGGCGCCGGGACACGGGCGCTGGGCGCAGGGGTGCAGCAGCCCACAGGCTCGGCTCTGTGCGGGGGTCGTCCTTGCCTCCTCTTCTTCACACTGCCTGTTTTCTTTTTCTTTTGCCTCAAGATATTTCCTAATTTCCTTTGTGCTGTCTTCTTTCACCCACTAGTTGTTTTAGAGTGTGTGTTAAATTTCCACACATTTGTGAGTTTTCCAGTTCTCTCTCTATTATTGACTTCTAGTTTCATTCCATTGTCGTTGGAGAAAATACAGTGTATGATTTCAGTATTTTTGAATTTATTAAAACTTGTTTTGTACCCTAACATATGGTCTATCCTTGAAGAATGATCCATGTGCACTGGAAAAGAATGTGTATACTGCTGTTGCTGGGTGAAGTGTTTTACATGTCCTTAGATCTAGGTGGTTTTTAGTTTTGTTCAAGTCTTCTATATTTCTTTATTGATCTCTCTAGGTGTTCTATGCATTTTTTTTTTAAATTTTTTTTTATTTGTAAAATGATATATAAATACATATGTATATATGTGCATTTGTTTACATAAATGTTATTATATATATATATATACATTTTATAAAGGTGCCTAGATT
>JAQZBX010102372.1:0-11157 GCA_029593785.1 Cabassous unicinctus | reverse complement strand
GCATGGATTCTTCTTAAAATTTTTATTCTAGTAACATATATACAACCTAGAATTTCCTCTTTTAACTACATTCAAATATATAATTCAGTGTTGTCAATTACATTCACAGTGTTGTGCTACTACCCATTATGAAAAATTTCCATCATCTTAAATAGAAACTTTGTACAATTTAAGCCTTAACTCCATATTCCATACCCCTAACCCTTATAGTCTTATATTCTAGATTCTGACTCTGTGTTTGCTTATTGCAGTTATTTCCTATCAGTGAGATCATACAGTTTTTGTCCTTTAGTGTCTGGCTTATTTCACTTAAAATGATGTCTTCAAGGTTCATCCATGCAGTTGCATGTATCAGAACTTCATTCCCTTATATGGCCATTGTGTGTATATACCACAATTTGTTTAGTCATTCATCACTTGATGGACACTTGGGTTGCTTTCATCTTTTGGCAACTGTGAATAATGCCACTATGAACATTGGTGTGAAAATATCTGTTCAAGTCCCTGCTTTCAATTCTTTTGTATATATACCCAGATTGCTGGGCCATATGGTAATCTATACTTAATTTTGTGAGGAACTGTAAAACTGTCTTCCACAGCAGCTACACCATTTTACCTTCTCACCAGCAATGAATGTGTGTTCTTATTCCTGCAATACTCTCCAACACTTGTAATTTTCAGATTTTTAATAGTAGTCATTCTAGTGGGTGTGAAATGGTATCTCTTGTGGTTTTGATTTGCATTTCCTTAATGACTAATGATGTTGAGCATCTTTTCATGTGCTTTTTGGTCATTTGTATATCTTCATTAAAGAAATGTCTATTCCAATTTTTTCCTAATTTTTAAATTAGGTTGTTTGTCTTTTTGTTGTTGAGTTGAAGGATTTCTTTATATATTTGGGATGTTAAATGCTTATCAGATATGTGGTGTGATGGTTAAGTTCATGTGTCAACTTTGTCATGTAATGGTGCACCATTGTTTGGTCAAGTAAACATTGGCCTAATTGTACTCTGAGGACATTCTGTGGACTTAAATCATCAGTTACTTGATTGCATTTATGGCTGATTACATCTACAATCAACTGAGGACATTGCCTTCAGCAATGAGAGACATCTCACTCAATCAGCTGAAGGCCTTAAATGGAGAAGTGATTTCAGAGTCAGAAGAGAGAATTCCATCTCCACTTCAGACAGCCTTCTTCTCCTGGGGAATTCATTGAGGACCTTGGTTTGCAGCCTGCCCTATGGAATTTGGACTCATACATCCCCATGGTCATGTGAGACAATTTTATAAAATCTCTTAATATTTCCAGATATCGCCTGTCAGTTCTGTTTCCCTAGAAAATCCTGACTAATACATGTAGTTTCCAAATAATTTCTCCCATTGTGTAGATTTTAATTTTACTTTCATGATGAAGTCCTTTGAGGCACAAAAGTTTTTAATTTTGATGAAGTCTTGTTTATCTATTTTTCCTGTTGTTCCTTGTGCTTTGTGAGTAAAATCTAAGAAACCATTGTGTAACACAAGGTCCTAAAGATGCTTTCCTATGTTTTCATCTAGGAGTTTAATAGTTCTGGCTCTTTTATTTAGGTCTTTGATCCATTTTGTGTTGATTTTGTTTTTATGGTGTGAGGTAGGGCTCCACCTTCATTCTTTTGCAAATGAAGATCCAGTGTTTCCAGCACCATTTGTTAAAGATGCTATTCTTTCCCAATTGAGTGGTCTTTGCCCCTTGTCAAAAATCAGTTGGCCATAAATGTGTGGGTTGATTTCTAAAATCTCAATTCTATTCCTTTTGTCTATATATCTGTCCTTAGGCCAGTACCATGATGTTCTGATTACTGTGGCTTTGTAATAAATTTTAAGAATGCAAGTCCTCCAACTTCATTCTTCTTTTTCAAGATGGCTTTGGCTATTCAGTGCCCCTTATCTTTCCATGTAATTTTTTTTATTGGTGTGTTTTCTTTCATTAGGCACTCCCTATGTTCTCGAGGGATTCTTGTCCCTCTAACTGAAAACATAACAGGACTCCCCAGGATGGGAGTTTAATATTTTCTTGTTTATTGTGTGTGTCTCCACCCACCGATATAACACACTATGACAAGATGAACAGTCAGATATTCCATAGGAGCCTGCCCCGATTGCACCTTATCTCGTATAGCCCCCACACCTGACACTCTACACCAGTAACTCTCCCCTGCCATATTTGCCAGAAGAACATTTCCAACATTATAGGTTTAACCACAGACCTGCAAATCCCCAGAATTCATCTGCTCCTTCCTCTGACTCTCCCTCCAGTCCCATGGATAGTCCAACCCAAATGCCCCACCCTACTCCCCTCACAGACCAGAACTGCTGAACCCAATCATGTCACTGCCTCACTGTCATGCTCCATATAAATTTGATGTTTGGCCTTTACATTTCTGCAAAAGAGGTTTTGGAATTTTGATTGGGATTGTGTTGCAACTGTAGATCGCTTTGGGTAGAATTGACATCTTAACAATATCTAGTCTTCCAATTCATGAACATGGAATGACCTTCCATTTATTTAGGTCTTCTTTTATTATTATTTTTGCAATGTTTTGTAGTTTTCAGTGTGCATGTCCTTTACATCCTTGGTTCAATTTATTCAGAGGTATTTGATTATTTTATTTGCTATTGTAAATGGAATTTTTTTCTTGATTGTTTTCTTCCAACTGCTCATACTAGTATATAGAAACACTACTTTTAACACCCAGGAGAAATTAATTTACATTAGACCATTAGTTCTCAACTAAGGATGACTTTGTCCTCCAGGGAACATTTGGCAATGTCTGGAGACATTTATTGTTGCCACAGCTGGGTTGTGGTATGCTACTGGCATCCAGTGCGTAGAGGCCAAGAATGCTGCTAAACACCCTACAGTGCACAGGCCAGTCCCCACAACAAATAATTTACCCATCCAAAATGTGAATAGTGCCAAAGTTGAGAAACCTTTCTTTAGAACAAGAATATCTATGAAATCTATGCTTATACATATGGGTTCAGATCTTGCCATGCCAGCCAAACAATTAATTTTTTAAAAATCTCTTTCATATTCCCCCCACCACCCTTTAAGCTTTCCATCTCCCTACCTTTTCCTTTTGCCCCTCCATTTGACAAACTCTTTCACCCTAAGGCATTAGTAACTTAATATATTAATCTGGATCTAGGCTGTTGGGGAAAGAGAAATGAATGAAGAGAACAATATTTAAAACAAAGAAATGAATTTGTAATGGTAGTGTTTCAGGTACTGGTTTATAAATGGGAATGATATTTTGGGTTCAAGTATTCTCCCTGTGGCCTTCCAACAGGTTGGGTTTACCTATGTGTCAGATTATATAAATACAACTAAACCACCTTGTATTCAAATCATTGTCATTGACATAATAGTTGTAAATGACAGAGGCTTGGTAGTGAAGTCCTCATGGTATGTATGTGAGTCTGAGAAAATACTTTAACATTCTTGGAAACTGCCATCAACACATGCAACTCAGCAAGTCACCATTCAGTGCCTTGAGGCAACAGTTATGACACAGGACTGCGGAGGCCTAAAGCCTAAAAGTTGGTTTTCTGAAGATTTCATTTCCATTTTTTGAGAAACACTTGTAGCCCTGGAATTTATGATAGAGCAGAATTTTATAAAAATACAGCTCTGGGCCAGGCTTTTCTGTCCTTTGGGACCTCCCAATTGTGGATTATGAACAAAAAACCTCTGAATCCTTATGTGGTAGTTTGAGTCTTTCTTGGACCCCAGAATATTATGTTCTCAAATTAATCCATTCCTGTGGGTGTGAACCTATTGTCGGTGGGAACTCTGATTAGATTATTTCAGTAGGCATAGCTTAGGGTGGGTTTTAGTCCTCATACTAGAGTCCTCTATAAACCGGATAAATATACAGGGGAAAAAAGGCCACAGAGACAGAGAGAGAAAGCCACAGGAGCAGAGAAACCATGAGAGCAAGAAGCTGAAATCAACAGAACACAGGAAAGAGGAAGCCAGAAGCTGAAGCAATGAGACCTGGAGGAGAAGGGAGACACCACCATGTGCTGGTCTTCAGGGAGAAGGCATCACCGGATGATGTCTTGCTTTGGACACTTTCACAGCCTCAGAAATGTAAGCATGCAATCTAATAAATCCCCATTGTAAAAGCCAACCTGTTCTGGTACATTGCCTTGGAAGCCTTTTGCAAACTAAAACAGCTCATGTCCCAAGATTGCCACATTAGGTGCTTGCTGAGCCTAAGGCTTTGGAGAGGAGCCTTTGTCCCAGGTATAGAGTTTCCTGCTACCCCACTTCAGGAAAGCCCACTCCAAACCATACCACCTCTGAGAGAAGCAAAGCATCAGCCCATTTCCCTGGAAATATAATTTTCTGTCTTCATCCATCTGGGATGTGTCTTTCCCCTCTCTAATGATAAAACATTAAATTGATCTCATCGAACAATGACTACCAATAATATATTGTGTGATTCACAAAGCCATGGAATGCAGAGATGAATAAGAAAATCCCACTCCATGAGATATCCACACAAGGGTATTGAACCTGCATTCCTTGACTCCCACTCAGTTTTTCATTATGGCACCTGGTCCTGGAAATTGCAGTTAAAGGAAAACATATATTTTTGAATGTTACCTGCTTATTTATTCTGCCATTGGCAACAACAGATCAAATATTAACCTCTGAAAGTCATTAAAATCTTGCCCAGGTTTTTCATACAACATCCAGGTTTCTATGCTGTGATAATATTAGGCAAAGTATATAAGGAAGAGTATTAGAGCATTCTAAAAATTCATATTAAGTGAGTAATGATTTAATAACTTTCTTCTTCAAGCGCCATCAGCTAAAAACTGTACAGTTTTATGGGAAACCTTGATTTATTGGTACTGAAGACTGCCTCAGCACAGCCAGTTTGCCTCATAATTTGTGGGAAAGAAATAAGATTAAAAAGAAATTTGAAAGGAAAAGATGAGCTGAGAAAAACTTGCAACAAGGCTCGTGCAATATTAATTGTAATTGAGAAAAGAACATTCCTGCTCAATCTACAGCATATTTATACACCATGAGCACTAATAAAAACAAGTGCCCCCCAAACTATCTGATATATGATCATTGCCTTTAATCAAATGGATCTGATGAGCAGTGAATGTAAAACTGACATTCTCAGTAATTTATAAATATAAAAGTATAAGATGGAAAACAATAATAATGTAACACTTACTAACACCATGCACTTGAGATGATGTCTTCCCAAGTAGGATTTGGGATAGTTGAAAGAGTATAGGATGAGGGAGGAAAATGAATATAAATGATACATGTGATGGTTAGTCTTTTGTGTCAACTTGGCTAGACTGCAGTACACAGTTATTTAAGCAAACACTAATCTAGGTGTTGCTGTGAAGTTATATTGTAGATATGGTTAACATATGCAAGCAAGTGACTTTCAGTAAAGGTTACCCTTGAAAGTGTGGGTGGGCCTCATCCATTTAGTTGAAGGCGTTAAGAGGAAATTTGAAGTCTCCCAAACATGAAGACTCAAGACTGCAGCATAAAACCACACCTGAGTTTCCAGCCTGCCCCATGGATTTTGGTCATGATTGCAACATCAACTCTTGATTTAATTTCCCTCCTCTGGCTTTCCTTACAGATTTCAAACTTGTCAGCCTCACGATTATATAAGCCAATTCCTTAAAATAAATCTTGCATTTTCTCTATTGATCCATGTTTATACACATACTTATACACATATATCCCATTAGTACTATTTCTCTGGAGAATGCTGACTAGTACAATATTTAAATAAAATTAAATACTCAAACATTTCGTCCAAAGACAAAAAATTTCCAGCATATCAAAACTCTCATTCTACTACCCAAACTTAGTGAACAAAGATGAAGAATCAAGACAACTATCCAGGATGGAGTCTAGTCCAAGGAGATCAGTTCATAGCGGTTTAATCAAGGATTATGGGTTTACAAAAGTTCAAAGTGTGAGTTATATACTCAAAGTTAGATGTGACAATATCATTTGCTAGTCAAAATGCTGCCAAATTTTGGTTTGCTGGAAAAAAATAGTTCACTTATTTTTGCTATGCAGAAAAACATTTAATAAATGTTAATACTATGTCTAGATAGTGCTTATATTACCAAGAATATGTAATTGCTTTTGTTAACAATAAATCAGGGTTTACATTTCAGCAGTTTGGGGCAATTGCTTAGATTTCTCATGTTCAATTTGAGAAAGCAAAGTTATTAAATCCTAACCCATTTGTTATAAGTTTGTAAAACACTACAGTTTCAGCGACCGACCATATATGCTTCAAGCATAAAAAGCCAGATTTTCTAGTCAGCCACTTTCAAGAAAGCCATAGACGATTGAAGTTCTAAGAAATGGTGAATTTTACAATCAGCACTGCTATATGTGGGAGTTAGAAGGAATCAAAGGTCATCTGAGCAGCTCAGATGGTGTCAAGTTAGCAATTACGAAGCAGAACTCTGCAAAGTTGTACATTTCCCGCTGGTCCAACCCCTTTTCTGTTTTTTCATTTTCTCTACTACAGTGTCTCCACTTAGTGTTTGTCTACTTGAAGACTTGAAGACTTGCAGTGTCTGTCCATTCTATTTGGGGACAGATTTAGCCATTATAAAGAATATTCTCTGCACTGATGTCAAATGTTTACCTCCCAGTAATTATCATTGTCAACATTGTCAATTATCATTGTCTAGACTTGCCCTAGACTTGGCCAAGGACCATATTAAAAATGTGTGTATGCATATGTCTGTGAGTAGCCACTTCCTCAAAGACAATCTGTCAACTATCTATAGCCAACTAGCCAATCGTCACTGTCCATTGCCCCCACTCTTCATCTTTAGATTTTTCTCAATGAGCTGAATGACTTCATTTCATCATTAACTTGAAATCAACTCTCTTCTCTGACCCAGGATTAGCTTTGATAATAGGTGGTTTCCTCTTTTCTCAAAATGCTCCACATTTGTCCATATGTATTTAAATTGTGATCTCCAGAATGATAAGAATATCTCAGTGGTCTTCCAAGATGGTAAGAGAAGATGTTACCTCCCTCTATCATTCATATTTTTAATTCAGCAAAGATTTATTGGGCAACTATTGGTGCTGGACGCTGTGCTGGATGCCAGAGGTATAGCAGTGAACCACAAGACACAGTCTCTGCTGGGGTTAGTCAGCCTTTAAACGAATACACACCAACAGACATAAATTACAAATTGTGAAGGCAAAGAACTGGTGGCTTTGAATAACAATAATAGGAAAGGATCTAATTTAGATTTTGAAGTCAAGGAAGTTTCTTTAAGAGAGGGACATTGATGCCAAGACCACAGAAATCAGTAAGATCGTTGTCAATGTGCCGATTAATATATCCTAAAGCCAAATTAATTTTGAAGACAAGAACACCAATTTGTGAACACATTGTGACCTTATTCTCATGTTATGCATTTACTCTTTCTTCAACAAATATTTCCTGAGCTCTTATTATCTTGAAATATATATATACAAATGTACATAGTTACATATTTAAAACATATATACCGAAACCCACATAAGACTCTCTCTGCTGGGATGGATGAGTATCTGAATGCAATCCCTGCTGTCGGGGCTTTATTGGTTAAAAAAATATCTTTAGACAAGCAGGGGAATGGAAGACAGCATGTAACATTACAAATTATTCCCTTAATAAGTCTTTCGAGGGAATCTTGCCCAGGATGGAAGTCAATCACACTGGCTGCTAGTTTTCAGAATCTACCTCATTCATCTTATTGAAAATTGCATTAACATTCTCTTTTCTTTAATCTTCTCACATTTATTCATTCACTGATTTATTCTACTTTTCATCTTGGGTCTCTACCACACAAAACACTTTCAAATGAATTAGGATAAGGTTCTCCTTCCAGACAAGAATTACATAATGGGCCCTCTTTGAGTGGACCAGATAGAAAGAGGAACTCCTTCCCCTGAGCTGTCACAGCCCCACTGCAGGGGGATGATGCCCTGCCTACTACAGAGGTTATATTTCAACCCTAACTAGACACTCTCCTTCTGCCACTCTTGTGTCCTGTTCCTATCTTCACAAGCCCTCAAATTTCATGCAGAATGGTTTACCATTTTCACTTATGAGCTCTTTCCGGATAGTGGTCTGGAACAGTGGCTTTGTCGTAACTGCCAGTTTTGCCCCTTGGTAGCCATCTATGACCTGCAATAGGTCATCTGATCTCTCTGTGCTTCAGCTTCAGCATATGTAAAATGGGGATATTAATGAATACCTGCTCCAAAGAATTGATATAAAAATTACATGAGATAATTCATGTAAAGCACTTAACACAATGCCTGGAACTTTGCAAGAACACAATAAATCATAGCTATTATTACTTCTGGTCCCTGGAAGGCAATAGTCTGAGCCAAGAAAGTAGAAGAGCCAACATTTCATTTTCCTTTCTTCATACATCTTGTATTTCAATTCCCACCTACCAGTGGTTGTTCCCCATGTTTAAAAAAAAACCAAATAAAACAGAAACAAAATAGCCATGGAGGGTTGTGATATCACTGTCATCCAGCAACATAATACAATTAAAATAGGTGTGCTCAAATTATGAATCCATCCCTTCTATGATCATTCTAAAGAGAATTTAGAAACTTGTCATCTTTATGGATTTTTTGAAATCTCGTGCATTTAGGGTGTTAGTCTCATTGGCACAGTTCTTAAAAGATATACTTATCTTGAGAATGCAATCTTGCTTTCTCTTCATTTCCTTCTGTGTTGGGGTTACATACTCAGAATTTGGGTTTTAGGAGTTGCCCAACCCTCTTGGGGCCTTCCCCATCCAGTTCTTTAACAATTACTTGTCCTCTTAGATCTTACATCTGCCAAGTCTTTTCTTCCCAAGCTATCAAAAAATTTCCAAAGCAATATAAGCTTAGTCTTCCAAGAGTCCTCCAACTTTCTCCTCAGTAGTTAAATCCTTCTTGCTGGTCAGAATTAAAGCAATATGAGCAACTGTTCTAATTATTCTTTAGGAAAATCAAATTGTAAGAAAGATCAGTCAAGAATGCATCAAATATTCTGTTTTAAGCCCAATGATACTCCAACAGATGATCATGGGATTGAATTCCCTCAAATAACCCTCCTTTGGTTCTAGTTTATTTTCCTGTATCTGTAAAACATCTTCCATTTCCTTCATCTGGTCAAATAGCCCATGGTATACTCTAGCAGAAATAATTTTCTTACTTTCTCTACCCACTCCCATGTATATTCTGACATGCTCCCACTTTTGGTTTTATAGTTTTTTGAGCAGGTATATATATTCTTAATTGACTTAGATGTGATTCTTAGTGGAAGATGAAGGAAGCTCAACTTGAACTAGGTTAGAAATGAAACCCTGATTGGCTTCTGTAAACAAGCCACAGGAACTGCAAGGATACATAGACTCATGAGTTCAAATACAATCTGAAGTCTCTCTGGGTTTCATCTCGGTCTCTCTAAGCAGCTCTTGGCTTCTGTGGTGAATTCTGTGGTATGTTATCTTCAGAACTGAACTACATATCCCCCAGATACTAGGAGTTCTCAGCTGTCAGCCATCTTCAAGAATTGCCTTGGCTGAAGACAGTCCCTAGTTCAAGTTCACACACACTTCCCAGGGCTGCACACACCCAATGACTGATCAGTGCAGTGGCATAAAGGCTTGTTCTCATAGAACAACCTCATGAATACTTCAAAGGGCCATCCTAGTTTCAGAACTCTCTATGTGGTCAGCCATGGTCTCATTGAGAGTACATGTCAACCCAACATTTTTCTGTTTCCTTTTCTTTTCTTCCACAATTATTGATCCCAAAAAAACACTCCTTAAAAACCTTCCTATAAGCTAATCTCTAACTCAGAATCTGCTTCTCAGGTAGCTCAACCTGCAACAGCTTCCTATTTTACTGTCTTTAACCTCTTTGAGGAAAGGAATTCTGTCTGCCAATGCTATTTCAATGAGTCCTGAAAAAAACTCTCAGTGGCCATGGTCTGATCTTCTTGGTCATTGCCATCCAATAGTATAGCCAGTCCTCTCCTATAAGGCCAGTGGCTACCGTATTGGGCAGCACAGCTCTGAACCCATCACTGTGGCCTAGGGCCTGAGCCATTATAATGGGTCCATTCTGACGTAGGAGCCCACACTTACACCAGTGTCTTTGGGCAGTGAGACAAAATCCTGTACCTGCCATTTGGATGACATGGGAGAAATGGTTCTCTAGAAAGTAAGAGTAATAACACAGAAATGGCACTGGGAAGATTGGTGGGAATCTGACAGCCTTCTTCCTCCCATTTGGTACCTCTGTTTCTATTGAATAAGTATTTCCTACCATCACTATATTTCAATCTGGAGTCTTATACTTCACAGAGTGTAGGTAATCATGTCCCTCTCAAGCTCCTGTTGTTTGTTATGTGTAGCTGTACATTGCCACTGGAGCTTGTGAGTGCATGTTTATTGCTTATCTTTCCAAAGTTATGGAAATGTCATCTTATTATATTGTCCTAAAAAAGCAATGCTTTCTTTTTCTTCCTTTTGGAGCTACACCAGGCCCTACCCCAGAGTTACTGCACAGATGCACTTGGGTCAGGCCTGTGACCATTTATTTATGAATAGGTGCCCAGTGGTTCTGATGTGCAGCCTGAATTAAGAACGACTATTTTACTGCTTCCTGGTACCATTTAGCTAATAGTTATAAATTCTGACTTGTACTCCCACCCCCTGCAGTGTAACTGAATTATATCCCAAAACCTTTCCAAATAAAGTCCAGGCACTGGACTTTTAACTATCACTAGGAGGGTGACCAGGAAAATGGGTTTAGGGGTGTCCTTAGACAATGAAAGGGAGCTTTCCACAACAAGCTGGCCAGCTGGGGGAAGAAGGAGGTTGCAAGACTGAGCTGAGCACCAAATCCTCTCAACAGTCAGTCCTCAGTGTGCTTACTGCTCGTTTCTAAAGCCAATAGGACCCCCAAAGCCTAAAGAGTTCAAGATTGGCCCTAAACCCAAATCCAAGGGAAATAAAATTGTTTCTAATCTTCCAGCATCGTTGTACTCAATGGATCTATTCCTCCTGCCAAGTTACCCTACTCTTTCT
>JAQZBX010102371.1:0-11158 GCA_029593785.1 Cabassous unicinctus | reverse complement strand
GTCCTATCTTACAGCAGTTCATTTTAATACCCACTCCCCCTGCCCGCGCTTTTTTTTTTTCTGTGAGGCTTTTCTGTCTGCAGTTTCTTCTCGGTTAGGTATCCTGCCCCTGGGAGCCAGATGGGGTCAATTTAGAAAGATGGGTCACTTCAGAAAAGTCTGTTTTGCCTTTAGGTGGTGCAACCGACTGAAACTGGATTGGGTGAGGGCACAACAGTTCTTACCAGTCTTTTTACCTTGGTCCCTCTTTTGTTTCCCCTGACCCCACTCCCGGGGGACCCTTTTGTATGCAGCACTCCTTAGCCTCTTGTGTTCCACCCTGGATCTCTGCGGACCTAGGTCCCTGTGCCTGGATATGTGTGGAGTTCTAACTCGCTGCTGTGAGTCACTCTACAGTCGCTGTCTGCAGTTTGAGGGACCTAGGCTGTGCTGTTTCTGCGTGGCTCCAAGTTCTATAGGACTGAGTGAGGGGGAGGGGAAGGGGAACCAACCAGTAATTGCGGATGGAATTTTCCTACCTGAGATTTTTCTGTTTCTTCGATATAGCGTTTGTGGAGTCCTTCTCCCGTCTCTACCATCCTCCAGAGTTGTGAGTAGTAATTGTCCTTTTATTTGCTAAATCTCTGGGGAGGCTTTTCCAGGCATGTTGATGACGTCACCGTTCCAGAGAGGCTTTCTTGGAATCAGCATTTCATTTCGAGGCCTCTCAGTAAACGAATCAGTGAAGTTGACTATTAAATGCTTCAATTTACAAAACATTTTCTAGAGCCCTATTGAAGTGTATTAATTTTGATATACCAGAAGTGTTTTTATAATAGCTGTTATAATTCCAAATCTTTTTTTTTTTCCAGAGAAAATGTAACTTTTTATGAGACTTAAGTTTTTGAAATTCCAAATCATTTTTAGCAAAATTTTGCCATTTATCAAAGTAAGCACAAGAGTTAGGGTTATAAAAAAAAATTCTGGCAGAAGGAGGTTGTTTTGATATAGGCAAATCCATGACAAGCAAGAAAGAGACCACTATAGTTGTCAAAAGTATGTTTGTTAAGGGTAGATGAGGTTCTCTAATCAAACAGAGGCTAGAAAGGAGCCATGTAGTCAATGACCCCTAAAATTAGTGACTCTGAAACAGGAACTAAAGAAAGTGATCCTCTTTCATGAATTGAAAGGCCTAAGGCACTCAAAGGAAAGTTTTACCAATCATTTTAGCAGCCAGTTGTCATTGGTTTAAGGCCATTATTAGTCTTTAATGCCAACTTGATTGGTTTGGAGACTTATCAGCCTATACCTCCATCTGTTTCTTGTGAAGCACTACCTTATACATTCATCAGACACAAGACAATAAGGGACAAAACTAAAACACATAAGAATTTACAAAAATAGATGAACAAAAAGTGAAAGCAAACTGTATTAGTCTGTCAAAGGAGTGCTGATGCAAAGCACCAGAAATCTGTTGGCTTTTACAAAGGGTATTTATTTGTAGTAAAAGTTTACAGTCCCAACGCTGTGGAAAGTCTAACTCAAGGTAACATAAGAGGTACCTTCTCACCAAAGCCAGTTGCCACATGTTGAAGCAAGATGGTTGCTGATCTCTGCCTGGTCTCTCAGGGCTTCTTATATCAGTCTCTGGCATAGGGCTCATTTCTTTCTGGGTTTTCTCAACTGCTCAGCTGCTCTGTTCTCTTCAGCTGCAAACTATCAGGCGAATACCTCATCTCTCCCTGGGGCTCCAGGATCAAGCATGACAGAGCTTGCTCTCTTTCTCTTCCTGTGTGTCTCCTTGAGTAAGTGTCCAATTATATGGGCCCACCAAGAGGGTGGGGACTCAACCTGAGTCATACCTTACTGAGATGGTCAAATCAAAAGCCCTAAATTGATTTTATCAAGTAAACTTGAATCCTTTGAATTTAATACAATCAAAGGGTATCATACCCAGAAGAATAGTTTATAAACATAATCTTTCTCTTTTTGGGATTCAGAAATAATCTCAAACTGCCACATAAACCAAGCAGTAGATGAATAAGTAGGTCAATAGCAAAAATATTTACCAAATGGCTCACCTTTCCATCAGAAGGTCTGATTACCTTAAATAAAGACCTAGTTATAGTAAATAACCTTATTAGAAGTCTAAGATAAAATAAATTTGGAAATAAGAGCTTAATGAAATTAGGCAAAGTTCAGGTCATTTTTGAGAAACTCACATGACAAATCTGAAGAACAATTGGAATTTGGGGTTCAAAAGGCCAGTGATCTTTCCTGTTGGTTTCCAAGAGTCCATTGGAAGACTGTCAATGAGGTCATCTAAAAAATCACAGTATAAGAATTAACCAAAGGAAAAAATCGAGATCACTGGATCATCTGGAACAAAAACTCAGTTTATTACTTAGAGGAAAGTAAAGCTGATTAGGTATAGTCATTTTAAATAAACCCAACTGCTAATTTTATATAGGGATTTTGAGTCAGGTGTTGTTTTTGCTGGTTTCAGAGACAGAGAAGGTTATGTCAGCTTTACAAACATGGTTATTCTGGCAAGACATGTTGGCCAGCTGGCATTCAGAAGCAGGTTTACTGGTAAGTTTATTGTTGATTGGTTAACCTTCAAAACTGAGGCTGTCATTGAATGGTTGGCTATCCCATGCAAGGTCACTGAAACAAGTTGACTTTGATCAATTAAGATTAAATTGAAGCAAGGTACTATTGATTGTATAAGTAGTTTAAAACTAGTTCTAATGGTTACTTGTTACTATGACTTTTCTTAGGGGAGGGGCTTTTTATTATTAATAGATTTGCTGGTTATATTGTATGTTTTTGCTAGATCTACTTTTTAAAAAATTGCAGTGAAATTCACATAACATAAAGTTAACCATTTTAAAGTGTATAATTCAGTGGTATTTATTACAGTCACAATGATGCTCAATGACCATCTCTACCTAGTTCTAAAATATCTTCATCACCAAAAAAGAAAACCCTGTACCCATTAAGCAGTCACTTTCCATTCCCCCCTCTTCTCAGCACCTGGTAACCATCAATCTGTTTTCTGTCTCTATAGATTTACCTATTCTGGATATTTCATATAAATAGAATTATATATGTGACCTTTTGTGTATGGGTTCTTTCACTTAGCATAATGTTTTTTTTAGTTTCATGCACATCATAGAATATATCAGCACTTCATCTTTAAGGCTTAATAACATTCCATTATATGTATATACCACACATTCACCCATTAGTATATGTTTGGGTTGTAGCTATGTTTTGATTGTGACTAGTGCTGCTATGAACATTCATGTACAAGTATTTATTTCAGTACTTGTTTTCAATTCATTTGGGTATATATCTAAGAGTGGAATTGCTGGAGCATATGGTAATTCTATGTTTTACTTTTTTACTAACCATGAAACTGTTTTTCACAGGGACTGCACTATTTTACATTCCCACCAGCTATGTAAAAGGATTCCAGTTTCTCCACATTCTTGCCAACATTTATTATCTATTTTTAAAAATGATAGCCATCCAACTGGGTGTGAAGTGGTATCTTATTGTGGCTTTGATTTGCATTTCCCTAATTACTAATGATGTTGATCCTCTTTACATGTGGTTGTTGATCATTTGTATATTTTTTGAGAAATGTTCGAGTTCTTTGCCCTTGTTTTAATTGGGCTGTTTGTCTTCTTGTTATTGAATTATAAGAGGTCTTTATATATTCTGGTGTATCAGTCTGGGTTCTCCAGAGCAACAGTTCCCACAGGGTGGATTAAAGAGATTTATTATAAGGAATTGGCTCATGTGGTTTTCAGGGCTTGCAAGTTAAAATTTCATACAAGAGGTCAGAGGCTGGGAATTCCAGGAAGCATAATATTGAAGTCTTTAGTTAGAGTCTGTACAGAAGGCCAGGAAGAAACAGGGTGTAGTCTGGAGGCAGAATTCCTTCTCATCCTTGAAACTCTCACTTCTGGATTTTAAGACCTTCAATTGATTGGATGACGCCCACCCACAATGCTGAGGGTGATCTCCTTTACTTAAAGTCAACTGATTGTGGATAGTAATCCCATCTATGAAATCCCTCTATAGGTCTACCTCTACTAGGCCAGTGTTTGAAAAAAAAAAAAAAAACACTGAACACCATAACCTAGCCAAGCTGGCATATAAAATTAACCATGATATCTGGATACTAGACCAAGATCCACTTTTTAGAAGGATGTTAATATTCTTTACTTTTGGGATAAGTTCTTGAGAATTCAGTATTAGCTAGGATTAGGTTGGGCTCTGAGTGGCAAAAATCCAAAATAAATGGGGTTAATAAGATAAAAATTTATTTCTATCTTTTGTAAATGAAGTCCAGATATAAACAGTTCAGGGCTGTTTCTTCAAAGACCTGGGTTCCTTCTGTCCTGTTGCTCCACTATTATCAAGGTGTGAATTCTTTCAAGAGGACTGCTCAAGCTCCAGTCATTTTGTCCACTTTATAGTCAGCACAAAGGACTGCTTTGGGGACACACCTCAGAAGTCACACACAACACTTTTACTTTATTCCATTGGGCAGAATTTATTCTTGTGTCCACACCCAGCTTCAAGAAAAGCTGGAAAATATAGTATTTACTCCAAGTAGCCATATGCCCTCCTAAAAATCAGGAATTCTATTGTTGAGGAAGATGGGAAGAACAGATATAGGGGGGCAACTAACATATCTTTCAACTATTTATCTGGTATTCGTGCAAGCATGGTTGTCTTTGTGAAATTAGCCTATATTTGCAAATCTCAGGGACCACAATATTGTATATTTGAGTATTCTTTTAAAATGTACAGTCTTTTCTGTGCAGTCTAACAATCTTTTAAAAATTGTAATATTTCATTCATTTGGTCATTTCTGATGTATTTTATAATTAGTTTTCTAATTGTCCCTCCTGTACTATGGTCCTTTCCCTCCATCCTTATCTTCTTTTGGTTTAATTAAGAAATTTTTATTATTTTCATTTTCCCCTTTTATTAACATTATAAATAAAATATTTGCTAATTTATTATTTAACAGTTATTCTAGAGATTACACTATTCATACTTGACTTATTAAAGTCTCATGTAAATTATGAAGAAATAACTACTTCATGGACAATTTAAGGATCTTAGAATACCTTAACTTTAGTGCTATTGTTTTGTGCCATTGTTTTTAGGTATTTTAATTACGTATATATTTAAAACCCCCAAAAAACATTAGTATTGTTTTATAACAGTCTCATTAACATTTGCCCTCATATTTACTCTTTGTATTGCTCTTCATTCCTTTCTGCATCTTTGACAGTTATTTTCTTTCAGCACCTTGACAATATCATTTCATTGTTTCTTAGAGTTCCATTGTTTCTGTTGAAAAGTCAGATATGAGTCTTGCTGTTCCTTTGAAGGAAATGGTTCCCCTGCCCCAACCCCACCTCCAGCTGCTTTTAAGATTTTCTCTTTGTTTTTGGTTTTAAGCTATTGTGTGTCTAGGTGAGGATTTATTTTGCTCAAGTTTGTAAAACTATTTGATTCTGTGTTTTTATTTTATTTTTGACATTTTTTGGAAAATTCTCAGGTGTGATGTCTTCACTTTTGCCACATTTTCTCTCTATTTCTGTCTCTCCTACCAATTAGGTCTTTATACCATAACTCATATATGTCTTAGATTCTTTTCTGTTTTGTCATTATTGTTTTTCTTGCTTCTCTTCATGTTCAGGCTGGATATTTTCTATTGACTAATCTTCCAATTCACTGATCTATCTTCAGCTGTGTCTAATCTGTTGTTTAATTCATCTACTGAGCTCTTTCATTTATACACATTATTTCATTTATATAATTTCTATTTTATTATTTTTATTGATTCAAATTCTCTGCTGAAATTCTTTATCTTGATGTATACTTTCTTGAATGTATTAATTATAGTAATTTGGAAGCCTGTGTCCAATAGTTCTTAATGCCTTTATCTCTAGTGAGTCAGTTTGTTTTTTCTCATGATTTCCCATCATTTTGTCTTGTCTCGTATTATGGTAGATAATTTTTGCCTGAATGCCTGATGTATACAAAATTTTAAAGATGATGTTAACTTTTGATGATGCTATCCTTCTTCAAGAGGATTTACTTTTTGCTTCTATTAGGCAGTCAGGATAAGGGCAGATAATCATGGGAATGAGCTGATTCAAAGCTTAGCTTTAGTAGTTTTGAGGCCTTCTGTATTTACCTTTCTTCTATGGCTCCCCCACCTTGACTGATCTTGAACTCCAATTTTTGTATTCCCAGACCTGAAACTACTCACTGTTTCATCCTCTGGGATACCATCTTCTGCTCAGTTTTCCAATCTCTTAGCTTCTCATCCCTGCTACTGCTTATGAATTGAGAGTTTTCCCAACAGGATAAGGGGTGCTAAATGTTAAGTCTCACTTTTGCACTTCCCTTCTGGGCATGGCCTTTATTTGTCCTCAACAGAGCCTTGGTGGCTCTCTGATTCATTCAAGTAGATATCTCCTTCTCTATTTCTATATCTATAACTATGTCTAATTTTTGGCAGGTGTATTTTTTTGAAAATGTGTAATATTTATAGCAATAATATATGCAATACAATATTTTGGTATCTCTGCTTGAGCACTTGTTGGTACCTTTTACCCTCCATGTCTCAATTCACATGGGGCTTTTATATACATGCACCAGATCATATTTAGATGGATAGAGGCTGGAATGTAAAAGCACTGGTCAAACCGGCTACAGCTCAGCACACTTCCCCTTTTTATTTTATGTCTTCAGACTAGAATCCCATCTCTCTTGGTTCAGAAACTTCCACTGTAAATTTCAGTTTAAAGTTAACTTTGTCTTTTTACCTTAGGTATTCTGTAGACTTTATACAATTTTAGTTCACAAAAGGCCTCACTCTAAGAGAATTCATGATATTCAATTTGTTGCAGGAGAAGAACACATATACCAAATCAATCCTTAGGTTAAAACTGCTTTTGGCCAAATTCTTAGCAATGTTTTCATTGTTAAGACCAGGACCTCTTTCAGAAGGGCTTCCTGACCAAGTGTTGGGTGCCTTTCACCATTCTCCCCTCCCTTCTCCCTCATATAAAATTATCAATTTATCCTTGGCCTACATGCAGAAGTGGTTGCACTTTAACTTATAAACAGAGACATTCATTGATACTGCTTTTATTCTAAAGCAGTGTTTAGCACAGTAGACCACACCTAGACTTTTTAAGAGGTATTTGTGCATGTAGAATTTTAAGTAAATAAATTTTCATTTCCATGTTTCTCCAAAAATTGATCATCCTATTAATATACTTGTCTTTGATTTGTTCTTTCTTCCACCTGCTCTTTCACTTTTTTTCTTTATACAAAAGAAAGTCTTGGGGAGCAGATGTAGCTCAAGCAGTTGGGTGCCCTCCTCCCACATGGGAGGTCCTAGGTTCAGTTCCTGGTGCCTCCTAAAGAAGATGAGCAGATGCAATGAGCTGACACAACAAGCTGATGAACGAGCAGACACAATAAGCAGGGAGCAGATGTGGTTCAAGTGGTTGGGCACCAATCTCCCACATGGGAGGTCCCAGGTTTAGTGCCTGGTGCCTCCTAAAGAAGACGAGCAGACAAGTGGACACAACAATCAGACAACGAGTGCATACAACAAGCAGACTGCTCATTGTTTATTCGTCTTGCTCATTGTGTACTCATCGTTTTTGCTTGATGTCTGCTCGTTGTCTGCTCATTGTTTGTCTTCTTTAGGAAGTACAGGGAACCGAACCTGGGACCTCCCGTGTGGGAGGCGGGTGCTCGACTACTTGAGCCACATCTGCTCCCAGGTTTTAAATATTTTATGTTTAATAATTACCTATACAAATTTTAATGTTTAGTTTTTATTATGTTATAAAAGTCATTACTTTCAATACCTACAGCCTTTAGTCACAGAAAATCTTTTTAAATTTATATTTTTATTACAGAGTAGTATGGGGTGATAAATAAAATATTTTAAGCATAAAAATATTTCATTAGTTTAAAACTGATATGGTATACAGATTCTGTTACATTTAAAAGAGTGATGTATAATATAATTTAATTTTTAAAATGTAAGTATTTACAGTATACCACTGGAAATTATCTTATTTGCAACTCATTTTGTAGTTGATAGTTGTGAAATTGCAATTAAGGAGTTACATTTTTTGGAAAACATTTCCCTTAATTTAACACCCCCTCAGCTCAACACACACACTGTCTCATGCCTGCATGAGAAGAGCTTTTTCATAGTCTGCTTGACAGGAGTTCTCAAGACCATGCCTATAGAATTTCATATTGTGTTCTTCTCATCTTACTGTGCTGTCAAGACTGCTGAGTAAGCAGTCATCCTTGTCTTTTTCTTGGCTTTAATGGAATATTTAAGTCACTAAATGTGATATATATTTATAGGTTTGGAGTATATATTCTGTATTAGGTTAGGACGTTTCTTTCCATTCTTTGCTTGCTTATATTTTATAAGTCCTGAATGGAAGGTGTGTTTTATGAAATGCTTTGTGGGCTCTGGGAGTTTCCACCAAGAAGGGCAGCTCTTCTCTAAAGATAAGAGAAGGATATTCCAGGGGAGACCAGAGATGTCAGTTGCTGGCACATCTGTGCACTTTCAACAGTCTGATTGGCCCATGGGTTGTTGCTACAGTTTGTAAAAGCATTTTCTAAATTGAAGTATTTCAATGCAAATGGTTGATTCCAAGAAGTCATTATTAAGTAGAAATCTGAATTAATATTGTTAACAAAAAGTAACTTCATAACAGAGAAATCTGTCAAACGCCACCTCAATCTGCATATTGAGGAGGTGGTAGGGGGAAGATAACCTTGATTCCACTGGGAAGCTTAGGTTTTCATGAAATAATTGGGAAAATGTTTTTTTTCTGTATCTTTTATTTTTTCTAAATGATGTATTTGAGGGATGTATTTCTCTATGCTTCTTGAACAATATTCCACAAGTTTTGATTTGTGGTACTATCTTTTTTTCATAAATTCCAATGTGATTGTTAATTTTACCCATTTATCTAAGTGTGAGGCTTTTGTTGTTTGTTTCAAAAATATAGGAAAGTCCTGGCTATCTTTTTTATTTTCATTTTTTGAAATAAATTTCTACATATATTTCATTATGGTTACTATTTTTCCCTTTCCTTACTCCATTTATTAGGAGTGAATCACCAAGTCTAGCCCTCACCCAAGGGGAAGCGAAGTGGGTGCCACCTTTTTGAAGGGAGGAGTGTCAGAGAATTGGTGGACATACTTTAAAATCCCCACAATGGTGATAATGCACATACAGATTTTGGTGAACCACAGTATTGTGAAAAAATGCTTTTTCTAATTTAATAAATACATTTGAAATTGTTTGTAGGGCCCATACAATTTATGATTGCATCCAAACTGTGATAGCTACTGATGGAAATGGTCTTGTTGCTGTCAATTTACAAATACACCCATACACTTCATACTAACTGAAGTATAAACACTTAAAACTGAAATTAAACCCAAAAATATTCTTCAGCAAAGCAGTACATTGCCTACCTCTTTGCTGCCTGTCATGAATTGGATTTTAGATATGCTTGAGTCTTTTTGAACCTATGTTGTAAACATCCTACAACAGCATCAATTCTTTTCTAACAAGTCTCTTAAGTTTTGGATGCATTTTGCTTAAAATCCATTGGAAATCTTTAATGAATTAATTCAAGGACATTTACCATACACCACGGGATCTATATCAGTACTTAGCAAATCCGCTAAATAAGCAGCAGCATCCACTTGAAAAATTAATAATTGGGAGTGGGTGTAGATCTGTGATTGAGTGCCTGTTTCCCATGTATGAAGTCCTGGGTTCAATCCCCAGGTAGCTCCTAAAAAATTCATAATTATTTTGAAATGGCTGTGCTCAAAGACAACGATTTATCACATGCTACAAAAGTTATGTTTACATATTGCTCTGGGAAATAAGACTTTTCATTTAAATCAAAAGATAATTCTCATATAGTTTCTCTCATTTTTCATTCCAGTTTTTCTTATTTCACATATGAAAAACAAAGCTCTCATGTTGATGTGTTTCATTAGCAGAACTTTGCAGTTAAATGATGGCAGTTTTGTATCAATGTCAGCAGATACTTCAAAAGAACTCAGTTGTCAATGCCAAAAATGGTTTGTTTTTTTTTGTCCTCCAATTCAAGGAATCAAGTTAAACCTTTGGGAAATTCATTCTCTTGAAAGCAAAACATCTGACATATCATTCTTGGTACAAATATAAAAAGCTCAACATTGAATAGAAAATTATTTGTTTTTATAATTTTATTAACTATTGCTGCATAACAGATCACCCCAAAACTTAGTGACTTTAACCACTATAAACATTTATTGCTCACACAGTTCCTGTGAGTCATGAATTAGGGGGTGGTTTATCTGGATGGTTCTGTATTGGGAGGTCTTTCATGAGGCTGATGTCAAGATGTTGGCTGTGTTGCAGTCATGTGAATGCTTGACTGGGGTTGGAGGGTGTACTTCCACAATGGCTCACTCACAGGGTTGTGGACAGGAAGCAGTGGTCCTTCACCATATGGACCTCTGCAAGGACTGTTGAGTGTCCTCACATAGTATCTGGTTTCCTCCAGAGTGAGTGGTCCAATTAAGTAGGATGGAAGCTGCAATGCCATTTATGACCTATTCCCAGTATCATCACTTTTGGGGTCTCTATTACTAGTACTAGCTGTGGCATGCTTTGCCACACTCTGCATTATTGCCATATATATGCATCTTGAATGCTCCATTTGAGCATACTTATGATTACTTGAACATCAGCTGTCTGCTGCCTTAAATAGAATAGGTCCACCATGCTCAGGGACTTATCCAGCCCATCAACACAAAATTATGTTTCCCTCCTGAGAATGTAGCTATTGTACTATTGTAGCAAGGTACACCAAAGCAGAGGATCTAAATGCCATAGGCTAAGGCTCTCTTCTTTCTCAGGTTCAATGTCTGTGTTCCTGGGATCAGTCCAGGACTAGCCCAAGCCTTGCCAATATAAGGCCTCCCCTTTTCCCTTTTTCCCTTTTTCTGATACAAATTTCTGTAGCCTTGCCACACATCCTTTCCCAAAGTCTCTGTTCCAGTAATTATCAACCCTTGCTGCATATTA
>JAQZBX010102370.1:0-11165 GCA_029593785.1 Cabassous unicinctus | reverse complement strand
AAACTTTCCTGTCTCAACCACTCCAAGCAGACCATTCAATGAGATTAATTGCATTCACAATATCATGGCACCCTCCATTACTAAAACTTTGCCATCTCTCCAAACAGAAACCCTACACCCATTATGGCATTAACTCCCCTTTCCCCCTGTCCCCTGCCCCTGGCAACCTGTTCTCTAATTTCTTTCTCTATGAGTTTGTATAGTCTCTGAGTCTTCTTTGTAGTTACCATGGAACTTAAATTTAACATCTTGCATCTATAACAACCTTGTTTGCTTTGATATCAACTTAACACCAATAGTATATACACACTATCTTCCCATAGCCCTCCGTCCCCCTACCTTAATGTAGTTGTCACAAATTACAAGTTTATGCATTATTAGTCTAAAACCACTGATTTGTCATTACAATTTATGCATTTGACTTTTAGAACCTATAGGAAGTAA
Source organism: Cabassous unicinctus (assembly GCA_029593785.1). Taxonomy (NCBI): domain Eukaryota; kingdom Metazoa; phylum Chordata; class Mammalia; order Cingulata; family Chlamyphoridae; genus Cabassous; species Cabassous unicinctus. The sequence goes on along the minus strand of JAQZBX010102370.1, from coordinate 10,721 downwards.
AAAGTGGAGTTAAAAACCAAAAATCCAATAGTACTAGCATTTTCCCATGCTATTACCCTTACCAGAGATCTTTGTTTCTGCATGCAGCTTCTACCTATTGCCTATTATCTTATTCCTTTCAATCTGCAGAAATTTCTTTAGAACCTCTTGCAGTGCCAATCTAGTGGTCATGAAATTCCTCAGCTTCTGTTTATCTGGGAATGTCTTAATCTCTCCCTCATTTTTGAATGAAAGTTTTGCTGGATATAGAATTCTTGGTTGGCAATTTTTTATTTCAACACTTTAAATGTTATTTACTTCTTGCCTTCTTTACTACTTCCTATTTGCCTCCACAGTTTCTGATGAGAAATTGGCACTTAATCTTATTGAGGATCCCTTGTATGTGACACATTACTTCCCTCTGGCAGCTTTCAGAATTATCTTCTTACTTTTGCATTCAACACAGTTTGATTATAATATGCCATGGCATGGATCTCTTTGGGTTTATCCTGTTTGGAGTTCAATGAGCATCTTGGATGTGTATGTTCATGTCTTTTGTTAAATTTGGGAGGTTTTCAGCCATTAGCTCTTTGACTATTCTCTCTGTCCCTTTCTCTCTTTCTTTTCCTTCTGGCACTCCCACAGTGTGTGCATTGGCACACTTGATGTTGTCACACAGGTTCCTCAGGATCTGTTCACTTTTCTTTGTTCTTCTTTCTGCTCCTTAGACTGAATGATTTCAATTGTTTTATCTTCAAGTTCTCTGATTCTCTCTTTTGCCAGCTCCAATCTGCTGTTGAACCCCTCTAGGGAACTTTAAATTTCTGTTACTGTGTTCTTCAGCTCTGTTTGGTTCCTTTTCCTAATTTCCAACTCTCTACTGAGATTCTCTTTGTGTTCCTCTAACATTTTCCTCATTAACTTTAGTTCTTTGTTTATGTTTCCCATGAGTTCTTTGAGCATATTTAGGACCATTTTTTGAAAGTCTTTGCCTGGTATTTCCCAGTTCTGGTCTTCCTCATTGATGGTTTTTAATGCTTTAATCTTCTTTGCCTGGGCCGTCATTTCCTATTTCTTTGTATGTTTTGTAACCTTTTGTTGAAACCTGGACATTTTGATATTTTAATGTGTTATCACTGGAATTTAGTCTCTGAGGTATCAGTTTCTTAGCCTTGTGTCCAGCTAGTGTTATGACAGAACTTTCTTTTAATGCCGGGAGGAAGGAAAGAAAGAAAAAGAAAGGAGGGGAGGGGAGGGGAGGGAGAGAAGGAGGGAGGAAGGAAACACCTTCCCCAGTCCTTGTAGATTGACCTGTGCCAGTGCTCTCCTTCAGGGCTTATCCATACAGTGAGTTTGGAGAATACCTCCAGGTCAAACCACAGAGGCCTCCCTGATCATTTCTGCATGTGTCTTACCTTGGGCATGCATGTGTGGCCCTAAGAATTTCCCCATTACATGGATACAAATGTCTCCTCTTCCCTAGGAAATATTTCCTCATGCTCCCAGGCACTGTAATGTATGTCCTATAGGCAGCAATCCTTGTCCCAGGCAGCATGACTTGCTTTCCCACAGAGCTCTGTAGGAGAGCTTGGTAAGCTGCCCTTTACACATGGGGCAAGTCCGGGTACAGCAAGTCCCTCAGGCCACCACCAGACAGATGGGGCCAGACAACATGCTCCCAGTATGTGCATGAGGGTTACTCTGCTCCCTCTGGACCCAAAACCAGGAAACTGCACTTAGCATGTGAGCCTGCTCTGCACCAAGCTGGTAAGGGGTGGGGAGGGGCCAGCCCACCATAAGATCCTACCACTTTTAAGTAGCCTTTTTCTAGATTTGGCACTCACCCTACTACTGTAGTCCTTTAACTGTTTTCTGGAGTTTTAAGAAAGATGTTTTTGTCAGTTCTTGCTGATTGTTCAAAACTCCTGCAGGGGGATGGAGCCCTGAAGCATCTTACTCCACCACCTTGATTGGGGACAAGTTAACTGTAATTTTGATATATAAGTAAATAATTTATTAATTGCAGTGTTTAATTTTTATTAATAAATTTAAACTTTAAATTTTAAATATTATTATTTCACTTTTTTAATGGTTCCTGTTTTGGTATCATTCACAGAAATATTTGAACAAATTTAGAGGCATAGGTATTTAGCAAGGAACCAGAGTAATAACAATAGCAAAATTATTAATAAACTTCCATTTATTGAGTATTTACGATGTACCAGATACTTTACATAATTATCCTATTTAATCCTTATAACAAACATATGATGTAATTATTCCCATTCTACAGATCAGGAAACTGAGCCTCAAGAAGACAAACTAACTTTCCCATAGCCTTGTAACTTATACATGCTGAAGCTGAGATTCAATCATTTTGCTGTGTGCAAAAGCTGGACTTTGTAAACAGATGGACAGACCCGCATTCATGTCCTGGCTCTGCTGTGCTGGCTGCTGGATGCTTTGTCTATGCTGCTTCACTGCCCACCCCCCAGCCTCAATTTCACCTGTAAAATAGGTTTAACAATATCTCCCTCATAGAGTTGTTGGGGGATTTAAATGAGAAAAAAAATAGGTAATGTGCCCAGCACAGAAAGTTACTCCATATGAAAGAGCTGGCCCACTGTTCCCCCTTCACTGGAGTACCTTAATTCTTTCCCTCCCCTTTCTAAAGGACTGGAGCACTGGGGATGGAAAAAGGGTGTTTTAGTCTGATAGGCTGCTGAAAGCAGTATACCAGAAGTGGGTTGCCTTTTACAATGGGGATTTAATGGCTTACAAGCTTACAGTTCCAAGGCTGAGAAAACTTTCCAAATCAAGACATCATCAGGTGGTGTGTTCTCCCCAAAGACCAGCTGCCAGCAATCCTGACTCCTCTGTCACATGACAAGGGACATGGCAGTGTCTACTGGGCTTTCCCTTCTCTCTGGGTTTTGTTGCTGCAGCTTCTTGCTTCTGGCTTTCTCTTTTCTTCTGTGTCTTTCTCTCTCAGCTTCTGTGTGTTTTTCTCCATATTCATCCCATTTATAAAGGACTCCAGTAAGAGGATTAAGACCCACCCTGGGCCACACCTTACTGAAGTAACGTAATCAAAAGGTCCTACCCACAATAGGTTCACACCCATAGGAATGGACCAGTTTTAAGAACATGATTTTCTGGGGTACATACAATCTCAAACTGCCATAGGAGGTGAGAGAAAGAGTAAACCTGCATGTGTGAAACAGCTGTCTGCCCTGAGGTACAGAGGTTCCAATCCCAGGCTTCACAGATTTAAACAGGATTTAAGTAGGGAACAGAGGAGGTGACCAAAGTGCTACATCTCTTGGAGCAGTCCCATCCTGGGGAGTGGCTCAGCTTGTTTCTAGCTTACCCAATAACAGGGTGAGGTAAGCACGGAGCCAGGCCTTCCCACATATGGGAGGCAAGGGTACAGTGTATCAGGGGTATCTCCACACGGCTCAGAAGCAGCAGCTTTACTTGGGAGGAGAGCCTGGCAAGGTTGCTGCTTCTCCACCAACTCTGGCCCTGTTGGCTCTGACATACACATGGGTACATAGGTACCTTCGTGGGACATCTGCTACCAGGGATGTTCTTGGTCTTCCTTCCACTGTACTATTCAGTGCTGGTATCCCTGGCCCTGCTATGGAACCATAAGGTCCTCAAACTCCCTCTGTCCCCCAGGGAGACGTGAGGGCAGAGATGGTAGCAGCCGGTGTCTCTGGAAGTGGTAGTGAAGGTGGTTGCTGGCCTCACTAGCATCTTACCAGAGTTGTTCTACCTCCAAGGATAAACCGGCTGATGATCATAGACTGGGAGGCCCCTCGGCGGTCGTTCATGTTCAAGACACCTGGCAGCCTGTCACCACATTCGGATTCTTTCTGCTCAGTCACATCGGGCATGGTAGAAGATGAAGCTGGAGCAGACCTCTAAGTGCTGCTGCTGCTGCTGGCAACCCACACAGAGAACAAGAACACCTGGAGATCCACATGCACATCCTGTTCCAGGTGCCCGCCTGCCTGCTGGCCCTGGTGCTCACCATCGAGGTCTGGGTCCCTGACCAGCCCTCTCTCTGGGTGCGGAAGACTTGGATGGGGCTGGTGCTCAGCAGCTGGAGCCTGCTGCTCTGTGTGGTAATGTATGCACCTCCCTCTGGAAAGTCCTGGCACGGGGACAACGCTTTGGCCTTCACCTTCCTCACCATCTTCTTCTGCTGGCAGCTGGGCTGAGGGGTGGCTGTGCTGGCTGCTGTGTACAGCCTCTGCAGCCTCCAGCACCGCTGCTGCTCCTCCTGGACAGGATTCCCAGGGGCCAGGTTCCAGCCGTACTCCACAGGCTCCAGCAGTGGAGAACTCGAGAAGCCCAGGGCAGAGGCCATGCTGCAGGATGGGGACGTCTAGTTACAGAGACTGCCCTTGTGCTATGCCTTTTGTAATGAGAGTTTTGAGGGTGTCCACTGGGTGCATAGCATGAAAATGTCCTGGGATATGGCTTCCCATCCCAAGAGCTATCTCCATTGTTCCCAAATAAATCTTCCAGCTCCTGAGATGACTTCTTATCTCTCACTCTGTTCTCTCCAGGTCTGTCTCTTCCCTGTATCACTATCCAGTATGGTCCCTGCCTATGCCTCTATATGAAGTGAGAACAGGGATTAGGACTTTTCTCTGACAGCTTTTGGGATCCAAGAGGAGGAAATGAAATGGGAAAGCAGAGGGAGATGAAGGAGTTTAGGTGGGGACTCCGGGAGGGTTGTGTCTGTCTTAGGTAGGGCAGGGTTGGTATGTGCATGTGGGGCCTGCAGCTGACAGGTTTAAATGTGTGAAAGAGAGGGAGTTCTTTTTTTTGTATAATGGTGAGGACTTCAGCTTCCATCATTTCTGTTTTCTTATGCACACTTACTTGTATCAGGATGTAGAACTAGTTTTGTTAAAACCAAAACTTAACGAAGCTACTTCTGCCTTTTGAGGGGGGTAAGGAGTGAGAAGGGAAGAAAGCAGGAGAAAGGGGGTAATGAATTTAGCAAGGGCTCAAGCTGGGGAGAGATTCCCAAAGGTGGAGAAGTTGTAAGAAAGGAGGAGGACTTAAATACAATTTAAAGTTGTTTTTTGCCATCAGAAGGCACCACTCTGCTGTTCAAACTCCCACTAAAGCCAAATGTAAAGTCTACTACATGTACATTTGCTTCGTGTGAGTGATTCTGGGGGGAAATCAAAGAAAACAGCCGGATGTGGGCTGTTGGGAGCAGAGGGGAAAGAACTGCCATGAAATATGGGATGCAAATGCTGCTGCTGGAAACCCACATTGAGAAAAGTGCTGCTCCTGGTGCCACCTTCCTGCTGGGACCGGGGCTCACCATCGAGGTCTGGTGGTTCCAAAGATGCAGGAACTCAGAGCTGAGGGCCAATCTGGGGATTTCAGCCCCCTGGAGTTTGCGGAAATTTACAGGCAGTCATGGGGCTTCTCCCAGAATGAGGGAAGGAGGTGCTGGTAAATTCATAGATTCTGTAGAATACATGAAAGCAAACTGTATACAAATATTTATCCCTGCGTGCAATTAGGAAGCCACTGCTTCACCGGCACGAGTCTGCTTATGTGAGAAAGGCAAGCCCAGCACTGGGAAGTCTGCAAAGGCAGGGGAAAAGGGGGTTGCTGCCGGCTGCTGATGTGGAGAAAAGACCGTAGAGAAAAATGTCCCCTCCTGAAGCTGCTGGCCCACTGTGCAGCCACAAATGCCATCCTGAGAGACTGAAAAGCTTCCAGAAGCACAGAAAGGTTTTCCAGGATGGCAGACAAGGCAGGTTGAACAGCGTCATTTGAAAACATCACTGGACACTCCCTAAAAAAGACTAGAAAGTAGGCTCAAGGAAACTCAGGGATAAGGGGTTAAGGGGAGCAAGGGAGGGAATGGAGAAGGGAGGGGCCTGGCTTCCCATACCTGCAAGGGTGGGAAGGGACGAAGACTCCAGATCTTAGAGGAAGAGAAATGTGTCTTCCTCCAGCAGCTAGACCCAGGCCAGCCCCAGCTGCTAACCTGGGGAGAGACCCAGCACCCCTCTTTCTATCTCCACCCAAAAAAAACCTAAAAGCAGCTCAGATTTATTCTGAAGCTAACAAAGTTTAAGCTTCAGGCCTCTTACTTTACATGTCCTTTCCAAAACCCTGAGAGGGGCCCTTGCAAGGTGTTCACATGATCATATATTACTGAAAATTTGCAAAAGTAAGATAATTTAAAATTATTTTTCCTGAAAAGGGCCCTCCAAATTGCATATACTTTAGGCTTCCCCAAAACCTGGCTCTGCTCCCACCCCAAAAACTTAAGACAGGTTTACTTTCAGGATACCCTAAGAAAACACATCTCTTCACCTGTTAGTGGAACATTCTTTATTAGAGGATAATGTTAAGACTCTTCCTTCTTCAACTTACAAACAAGAAGCTTAAAATGTTAATGAGGCATCACACTGGCTGAAAATCACATGCTAAAAGAAAATCCATCAGTCCACAAATGTAAATGAGCATTTTGAGCTCCTGGGCCTCATCTGGTAAGGAGGAGGAGTTACAGGTGCAGAAGACTGGCGACCGGTGGGGAAATGGGGTGGGGCTGATTGACAGGGATGGGGGTCTGGGTCATAAGCCATGGGGATGGGTGAAATCACTGTGAGTGGGTGGAGGGAAGAGGGCGTAGAACAGAACTATGGGGACACCAGCGTCTAACTGGGAAAAGGAGGAAAGGCCCTGTAAGGTGGGCCAAGAAAGAGCAGCCAGGGAGGTAGGAGGAAAATGAGGAGTACAGGGTAACACAGAAACCAAGTACTGAGATGGTTCTAAGAAATCAGCAAAGCCTCCTTCCTCGTTCCTCCTTCCTTTCCTTCCCCTCCCAGAGAAGGGAGCCCCAGGACTTTGCCAGGAAACTTACTCTTCCAAGACTAGTAGGAACTGGTCCTGCATTGTCCCACATAGCCTTGCCCAAGCTGCATCTACAAAGCGATGGCTTTGGTAGTGGTCCTAAAATAGCAGCAGCAGATTATGCAGAACTGAGATGATGAAAAGAGGGAGAGATGAATATGCTTAGGACTAAGGCTTCCCTAGAGTCATATCCAGCTGCAGATTTTACCAGCATCTTGGTATGGTGGGACTGGACGTTAATTCCAGGACCACAAGGGCATTATTTGAATTGTGATGAAGGTACATTATATAGTTAGAGATTTAGTTCATTAACCCTGGTTATTGAGTGCCTGCCAGATGGAAAATCGAAACCAAATCTCCTCTCCCCTCACTAATCTGTTAGTACAAAAGAGACCGCGGGAAAGATAAAGATCCACACATATTTCAAGGTTTCCCAGCCCCTTAAAGCTTCACTCGGGTAGACACACAGGTCTCTCTCCCTCCCGCCCCCGCCCCTCTCTCTCCCCGGGAGACAAGGGATGGGAGAGTCGATTTTCACTTCTTTTTGTACTTCTGATTGTTTTACCACTACAAAAGAAAGAATACGGGTAATGTGCTTGAGTTTAAAAAAAGAAGAAAGAAAAGAAAATGCTTGCTAAGGACACAGAGCTAGCTGCTAAACCAGGAGGAGGGCAGGGCGCAGTGCCGCCAGGCTGCGCAGGCTGCGTCCGCTACACCCCACAGCCGCCCTCCTGTTAACGAGGCTCTGGCCTGAGAACGGCCGGGAGGCCAGGGCCCCGCGCCCCTGCCCGCCTCCCTTTCCCTGGGCTGCACCGCACCTCCAAGGGTCCCGAGGCGAGGGACACGGCCACGAGGACTTGCCCGCCTGCCCTGGGGGCCGCCTCTGCCCTCAGCGCGGGTCACCGCACGACATTCGGGGGGCAGAGGCTGCGCAGCGGGAGCAGGGTCCGAGTGAGCGGAGCGTGAGGCCCCAGCTGGGCTCTGAGCCCTTCTCCCACCCCCGCAGGGGTGAGGGCCGGCCAGTCTTTGGGACTCAGAGGTTCTCTTTCTGATACCGGGAAATGAGGAGTGGGAGGGATGACTCGTTGAAGGACTGGTTGATTCATTCATTCCGACATTCATGCATGCAATAAGTATTTATGTAGCGTCTTTTAAGTGTTTTGGAGGCATCAGCAAACAAAACAAGGATCCCCGCTCCCACGGACCTGGGGTGGGAAGTGGTTGGATAGAAAATAAACAATGAGTTTATTAAATCATTTATTGATGTTGAGTCCCACGTAATCTGAACTGTCCCCTCCCACACACTGTTTTAAGCAACATTTGTTAGATTACTTGTTCTCCAGCAGGCACCAAAGGAATCATCAAATGCCAAAAGTTTGCAGAAACACAGAACGTGTGGAAGTGAAGGTTCTGCAGGTAAGAAACAGAATGCCTACGTAAACAGCTAATTTTTTCTTTTTTTTTTTCTTTTTTTTTTTTAAGTAAGAAAGGATGGCAGTTTCATTTCACAAGGTCATGAAAACAACTTTGTCCATTTGTTTGTGACAGTTCCTGGCAAGAGGGTTGATAGGCCAAATGTGCTGACTGACAGAAGACAAGCACACATTCTGAATGATAGGAATACACGTGTCCAAAATGGGAATAATAAGGTTTAATCCTGGGACGATAGCACCCCATATGCTCAATTAACAGGGAAGCATGGAACATTACAAAAGGGATCAGAACCAGAGCTCCAGATGACAAGATGAACAGCTTGGAAGCAGGCCCTTGCCAGTCACAAAGCAGAATAAGTTTGCTCTGTATTTAACTCAAGGACTTTTTTTTTTTTTAATTTGACAGTACACACTCATTTAAGTGGCATCCCCATGCAGGGCTTGCATTCACACATGGGGTTTATGTGCAGATATAACAACACATCCCTGATTTAACCTAAGGTGGGTCATGTTCAATGATCTTGACAAACTCATTTACTATCCTGAAATGAAATGCATAAATAATATCATCTATTTACATACTTAATTGCAACCCACTAGATCTGCCAATGCCCTCCCACCAAAGACCACCAGGAATACACGTGTAGTTGTACAAGCTGGGTTTATCGCTCATGGCAGGGAGGGAGGACGCACACCATGGGGAACGTGGGGCATCTCGGTATGAGGGTTTTAGAAAGGACTTATAGGATTTCGGTTTGTGTTAGGTGACTTTTAAAAGAATTCACGGATGCAGTGCTTTGCTTTGGATTGGATGCTGTAAAGAAGCAGAGGTGGGGGGATGGGAAGGTAGGGCTTTGAGAAGGGCAGTTCTATGCTTGAGTCTTTCAACAAATTTTATCCAGAAGGAGGGACGACTAGAACAAGACTAAAGCTGCAATTGTAAAGAAGCAGCAGCCACTCATATTAGCCAGGCTGGGGAGCAGGAGGGGATGGCGTTAGTCATTTCTGTGGTTTGGCCAATGTGCATGCTTTGTCTGTGTTCAGAAAGGATTGCAGAATGCTCTTGTTTTTGTCTAGATCACAGAGTGGCCTTGTCTGATGTTCCGTGAAGTAGTTTATGTGCAACAGAAGCTCCCACATGCCACATGCCAGGGGCTGCTTTTCTCTTTCTTATATCCTAACTGTAATAAGAAGGAGAAATGAAAGTGATTGCTCATAAAATAATATGCAGTTCCACATGTAAATGTTCCAGCACAACTACACTAGAATACATAATAGAGTCCAGTGATTGCACCCACTCATATGAGGCAGTTTGGATTTTAAAGTAGGAATATTGGAAACTTTTGTTTACAATGAATGCAGAAAGAATGGATATTGGAATTAAAATTAGTGTTGAGATATATAATAACACACCAGGCTCATTTGTATATAATAAGAGAAAGAAGGAATAACCTTAATGGACACATATTTGTTAAGCAAATATGTCAGAGGAAAAATAAGGACTAATAGTCTCATAACAGCATTTGGCCTTATTGGCCTTATTAGAGATAAGAGATATGTGATTAGAGATAATGTCTGTGACTCCCCTGGCCCATGGTGCTATAAAAGCTGGTCGTCATCAATTTGGTTTTCACAAGCAGCAAACACACACAGACATTAAAAAAACAGATGGAGAGAGAGGGTGAGAGCCTGTGTGGGGCTCCAGGATTGCATGAAAAGTTCTTGATTGAATGTGTGTGGCTATGTTTGCAGAAGAATTACAGACAACGCAGGTACAGGCCTGCTGGTGGGGCCAGAGTGCAGATTTGGAAGTAACCGAATTGGGTCTTGCTCAATTGTGTGTGGTAAGTTGTTTGTATACAATATGCTTCGATATTTTCACTTTTGTGCTTTTTGTGATAATACAGACTTTCTGAAAAATAGTTTTATTACCATCACGATGATGCAATCTTACATTTTACATGATCAAGTTTTGGACCCTGTTTATTTCACTGTGGCCTGGGGTTATTTTGTTTCAACAGGTGGTGGAGAATAGAGGCTGGATTGGAAGAAGATACTTTAAAACAAGAGAACACAAGAAGATTTAAAGGCGGGCCTCTTGGGATTGCATCAGAATAACAGTGAAAATCCCCCAAAACAGCAAAGACTCCAAAATAAATAAAATAATACACAATTTCCACAAATGTTTTTCCCTGCATTGTGCTAAACATCTGGTACTTTTAAAAAAAAAAAATGGACTGCCAACAAATTATAGCTGAGGCTCCATCTGTGGTACATGCAATGACATTGGAAAAGACGATTCTTTCTTCTATGAAATAATTTTTAAGAGTTACAAATACTGTCAACACCTTTGTATATGTTTTTGGTAATTTTGAAAATACATTTCCAGCATGGCCTTTTTTTTTTTTT
>JAQZBX010102369.1:0-11163 GCA_029593785.1 Cabassous unicinctus | reverse complement strand
CAGGGACAAAATACAAAGCTATTTATGCTTTTTTTTTTTTTTACTTCTCCCTCCAACTCCTCTTTTCTTCTCTCCCAATCACAGGACGTCTTCCCCAACTCCAGAATAGCCCTTCCTGAGCAAAGCCATGCTTTCCTTTTTCTTGTTGTCCCCCTGTTGGCCCTGCTCTAAAAAGGAAGTCTCTTTATCTAATTATCTGAATAGGGAGGGGTCGTCTTGTGGCTGTTCTTCATGAGGCTTCATTCTCATCTCGTTGCTCCGTTTTAGGATTGGCTTCCTTCCTTCCAGCATTCTGTCCAGGAACTGGGCTACCCCCACACATTCCCAGAAATGCATTCGATCTGCTCAGCGCTCCCCCGGTCCGGGCCTAGTCCACCCATGGCGCCTAGCGGATTCACACGGCGCCCATATTCTTTGTGTAATCTGGAGCAGAGAGGCTGGAAAACCTGGAAACTCTTTCAATACAGCACACTGCAGTCTCCAATGGCCAATAAAAAATAGCCTTTCACTTTTTGTGTAAAACTTATTCTAGCACTCTTCACCAATTCACAGATTACAGAATTATTCACCCAAAATATTCCCGAATAGTACTGATACAAGTCAGCCTATATCTCAGCAACCTTTACCCATACACCACTTTTCACAGTGGAACTGATGTTTGGCTATGACTTAAAGGATGACCAAGAATTTCTCAAGCACAGAAGGAGGGAACGGCACTGAGAAGATCAATGTGATCGGAGCAGAGGATGCTGGGGCATGTGTGTGGCAGGGAGGGATGGAAGTTGAGGCTCAATTATTTATGGCTCTGTTCACCTAGTCGAGTTTGGACTTTATTGTGGAGGCCAGCATTTTTAGGGCACTAGTCCAGGGAGATGTTAATCAGCGTTCACCTCAAAAACTCTAAGGAAACTTGTACCTTGACATAGTAATAGGTATGCTGAGGAAAAAATATATATTTCCCTTACAAATAAGTTTGATTAAACTTAATTCAATATTAAACAGGTTTTCTTTCCATTGCAGGACTTCTCAGAGCCTTTAATTTTCTAAAGCCAGTCATGAATTTCTGAAAAGGGTTTTCAGCATTCAGATTCCCCAGTTTACAAAACAAATGAACTCTTTGTTCTTGGAGCACTGATTAACATCTCCATGGACTGGTCTCTGCCTTCTTAATTGGGAACATTTGGGGAGGATACATTCTTTGATCTAAATGGCCAGATATGCTCATGAAAGCAGTGTTTCCTCACGCACTCAGCCACATTGGTCAATTGCTTCCTGATTGAGGGAAGGGGCTTCTGTCCCCGGTGATTATTGTCACCACATATGATACATGAGGAAAGAATTCTAAAATAAACAAAAATGACTCATAGCCTAATATGAAAACTGAAAATCACATTAACTGCTCATGGAATGCGCTTTCAGTTTCCTGAAGCAGCAGAGTCATTTTCAAATTAATTAATTAGGTAAATAAATGTTCTTGGTTAAAGTTTAGCATTCATTTCCCACCAAAGTTTAATGCATTTAACTAAACGAACAAGAAAAATTCTTTTGGCCAGAGGATTTATGGTGATGTGATGGGAAGATCCCTGGCCTGGAAGTCAACATATCTTTGGTTCTTTTTCCTGCTCTTTCTGCTGTGTGACCTACGCCAAGTCACTTGGCTTCTCTGAGCCTCAGGTCTTTAGTAACCTGCAGAAAAACTTATCACTGAATTCTGTATTCATTCAACTCCTCAACAAATATTTTTCAAGCTTCTACTCTGTTCTAGGCATTGACCTAAGAATCCTTCCTCTAAAGCTATCATTTTCAGTACAAAAGCATGCCTGTGAATCTGTACGACAAAATATGGAAAAGTTGTCTGTGCACCCCTCAAGGTTTTTGTAGAATTTTGTTTTGGCTCATATGACTCGGGAGAGCAGTGCCATGTCTGGTGAGGTGGAAGAAACATTGGGATTGCAGTTGAATAGACCTGGATTTGGGTCTGAGCTTTGCCACTTACTAGGTTGTGATTTGGAGTAAGTTGCTTAGATTCCCTTAGCCTCACTTTCTTCACCTGTTAAATGGGGATGATAATACTCACCTCAACCAGTTGTTCTGAATAGTAAGATGATGTGAGTGGAAGTGCTTGGTACTTTTCTTCCCTGTTTTCCCAGCAAGCAGCAACTGCCTGTCTTCACCTCAAACAATCCAAATGTCCAAGGCCCTCACCTGAGCCATTACTTGATGGACAAACCTTTCCTGGAACCTGGAGGACCTCAACACGTTTCTCCTCTCCAGGTCATTTCGTTTCGTTTCTTTTCATTCATTTCAGTCATGACTTGAAATCTGCCCCATTTCATCTCCATTTTCTACAAACCGGGAATGTGGTTTCTAACAACATTTTCACTCTTCCAATACATTATGGATGTGCCAGGGAGGTGGTTTTAATTGAATTTCATTGATAATGCCACCAAAGAATTTAAGAATCATAGAACATGACAACTGGAAGGATCCAGAAATTATGACGTGAGGGTCAATTGCCTCATTTACAATGAGGAATATAACTTTGAGGGTGTGTGTGTGTGTGTGTGTGTGTGTGTGTTGACTAGCTGCAGGTAACAGGCTGAAATAGTAGAAAACTGGCCTCCATGTCTCTTGATTCCTGGTCTTGTTCTCTTTCCCCCGAGCCTCAGAATCTTTCCACTTCTAAGCTATTTTAACTGCTTGTCTCTCAAATGATCTGAAAGCTCTTTGCTTAGCCCACAGAGCTTCCCTTTTGTGCTGAAGGCCTTCCACTAATTGAGACGGCTTTGGTGACCTTCCACAGGAATCCAGGAGGTCAGCTGAGACCATGAAGGACAGCAGAAACCACAATGAGACCAAAGTACGTGGCAACTCAAATTAGAGTTTAGACAGAACATGCATCACTGGAAAAGGACAAAAAGACTTCCGAGGCCTTGGGTGGAAAATGGATCGCTGCCTCTTCAGTCTAAAGAGCTGTGATGCAGAGAAGCAGAGAAGGGTTCCCGCAGTGACTGTGGCCTTTGGTTGACCTTGATTAGGGTCATGAGCAGACAGCACTGGGGGGCAGCGGAGGCAATTGTCGCAGACCCCGCGTGAGGTTTATCGTGCACTTCTATCCCTCTCTCCCTTCCTGTCTCACTTCTTTCCTTTCTTTCCTCCCCAAACATATCTTGAGCACTTTTTATATGCCAGGCCCTGTGCTAGATTCTTTATCCTGCCCCCAAAACTTGCGCTTTAATTTCTCTTGGTATCCCTTCAAAAACGTATCCGTCTTTCTTATTCTTTTCCCCCTTTTTTCCTTTGTCTTTCCTTCTCCTCCACCTCCAGCTCTTTGTTTTTTCCCCTCTCTAATTTGCCTTTTATTTGTAAATCAGAAGTCAGCTGTGCTCTCCTGACCTATGAGAGCCAGATAATATGACCTTGAACTCCTCATTCTATGCCCTGTGGAATTCCAAAACCCTTCCAAATCTCTGAAAATCCCCATTGGGGGGAGGGGGGGCTTTTATTTTCTTGGTTTCCTCTGACTCCAAACTCTGAACTTCTCTTGAATTCGTTTGATTCATAGGATGTTTCAAACCCCCTCTTCATAAATGATGCACTTGGCAGTTGACCCTGATGTGAAACTCTTCCTCTCACTTGAAATCCAGAAAAATAAAATGAAACACCACCATTCTTATTGGGGTACACAGCCAACTGTCCTGAGGATTTGACAGTGGAGGGTGGGCCAGAGAGGAATTCCCATTTCAGCTCTCCACCCCTGTTGTTTTGCTGCTACCTCTTTCGCCATCTGTTTTCCCTCTTCTATGTTCTGCTTGTTTCCTCATCCCTCCTTCCTATGTAGTCCCAAATTCCAAATTCATCCTATTCTATTACGCAGAACTTCTGCTCCCAAGCTCAGTTCCCAGCCCTCCATGCAGAGCAAAGCCCCTCCAGATGCTCAGCAACACAAAAGTAGTTTGTGAGGAATAGCAGTCCCCTCTCACAAGGGTGATGTGGATTTAAAAAGCTATTCCTGGGAAGCGGATGTGGCTCAAGCAGTTGAGCACCTGCCTACCACATGGGTGGTCCCGGGTTCAATTCCTGTGCCTCCTAAAGAAGACAAGACAGCGAGCTGACATGACGGGCGAGATGGCACAAAGAGGAAACACAATGAGAGACACAACAAGCAGGGAGTGGAGGTGGCTCAAGTGATTAGACACCTCCCTCCCACATGAGAGGTCCTGCATTCGGTTTCCGGAAGACAAGCAGACAGCGAGCACAAACAACGATGGAGGGGGAGAAATAAATAAATAAATAAATAAAAACTAAAGCTATTCCTGTTCCCATTTTGGGGGGACAGACTCATTCTTTACTTCCAACACTTCAGTCTGCCTGAGTCAATGGGGTGGACTATGTCAGCCATTACCCTCACATACCCCTTAGAAGGCTCAGGGGGATGGATTGTGGACATCCAGAGGGTTCTGTCGGTCTGTCAGTCAGTCTAGAGTGATTGTACTGTTCCCTGTGCCTAAACGGTGTCCTGGGAACTTTGGGGAGATACTAAAGGAATGCAAGTTGTTCTCCTGCCCTCAAGAAGACCATCCTTCACTCTTCTTCTTAAAGGCTTTGTCCACTCTGTGTGGTCCTTTCCATCTTCTAATAACAATCTCTTGAGTTCCATTTCATCCTCCTTACCCTATTTCCTTTTCTCCTATGCATCTATATGTAAGTGCTTTTGAAAGACCTGTTACAATTATTCTTCTATTTTTTTATGCTTGTAAGCATCTAAGACCCATGGGGCAACATGGTTCTTCTCCATTTTTGTGGGGAATAAGGAAACTCAAGCCCAGAGGTAAAGCGTGTTCCCAAGATCATCTGTGGTTAAGTGATAGCACTGGCCCTAAAACCTCAGGCTTGTGCCCTGCCTGCAAATTTCAGGGCCTCTCTTTTACCACGGTTGTGAACTGCAGGCTTTAGCCTGGAAATATCCTTTTAAGTTAGAATAGCCGTACTCCTGTTAAAGGTAAAGCTCTGGATACTTAACCTGGATTCCATTTAGACATCATGCTGGGTTTTAATCCTAGATTTCAAGCCTAATTTTAAACTAAGTGTTTGTTAATTGGTTTGACCAATCCTGCATTTTGACTCTGGCTGAAGATAACTATTTTTACTAGGTTAAAAGAATATTTTGAAACTTAGTCCTTACTTTTTTTATTCAATAAAAGTTTGCAAAAAACAATGCATCCCACAGGAGAAACTTATGCCAGATCCCAGATGTTTAACATGTTTGCTTCAGATATTGGAGTTCATGGCCTCTTGTGCTTATTAAACCAAAAAATGTAAGAACTTAGAAATAACTTTTAATAACTAGAAGTGCTGCAAGGTCAGGCTGAATTCGGGAAATTGCAGCATTTCAACAATTTAAAAATCCAAGCAGAGAATTGGTGGGGGTGGGGTGAGGGGGGAGGAATGGCAATGGAGAGAAGGAATTCTTTAATTAAAAAAATTTTTTTTGAAGCAAGCAAGAAAATAATTTATTACTGGTTAAGAATGATTAGGTTTACATGCATATAAAGTAGTACGCCAGTGATTACTATGTCTGGACAGAATTTCATACAAATTTACAGAGTAAAGCAGAAGAACAATGAAATCTTCTCTTATCTCCTTGAGAGAGAAATGATTGCACTTTGTGATTGTTCCCTGCATACTCAGTGCTGGGAATTGAATCTAGTCCCCAAAAAAGAGATGTTTAAGTCCTAACCCCAGGTACTGTGGTTGTGAACCCTTAAGATATTTGGATATGGTATTAGTTAAGGAGAGGCCAAACTGCATGAGGTTGGGCCTTAATCCCATAAGACTGAAATCCTTATAAGCAAAAATTGGAAACCAGAGGAGAAACCAGAGAAGGAGAGAGAGAGATTCCCATGTGATGAATGCAGAGATGCGTCTACAAGCTAAAGAACCCCAAGGACTGCTGGCAAGCTAGTACAAGAACACTATAGGTTCTGGGAGCAAGCCTGGCATGTGGATACTGAATTCTTTAATTTTGACTCAGTTCCAGTTCAGGTCCATTGATCTATGCAGAAATGTTCAGAAAGTTCATTTTCTAATCCTGACATTGACTTTCTAGTTTGTGATCCATCAAGCAACCATTTATTGAGGAGTACTGGGGTTCGTGATAGCAAGCATCTATTGGGGACTGAGTATGTGCAGTCATTATGCTGTTTTCTTTACAGATCTTATGTCGTTTAACCCGCAAACCTAGGTCTCAGTCACCCTCCACTCCCCCCTCGATTACAGTCAGAATATGCTAGCTGGTCAGTCTGCTTCCACCTTTGCCCTCTCCATGCACTCCCCACCCCCACCCAACCCCGCAACCTTGCAGTCCATTCTCAGCTCAAGAGCTAGAGTGAGCAGTATAACTCGTAAATCAATTATGTCATCCCTCTACTCCAAACCCTCCCATAGCTTCTCAGCCAATGCTTTATAATGGTCCACGCCATCTCCTTTACCCCAACTCCCCCCAATGCTCTTCTGCCCCCAGTTTCTACCTTTCTCCCTCCCTTCCTCTCTCTCTAGTCACTCTGGCCCTCTTACTGCTCCCCAGACTCCAAGCAAGTTTCTTTTGTATGGCTCACTGGTAAACAAAAGGTTAAAGCACGCATTATATTGCATCTCTTAAGGCAGAGGAAAGTGGGAGATCATTTGTTTTGAACAATTAGCAGCAAGCTAGTTATCTATTTGTGGGAGTGAAAAAAAAAATCAAAAGCCCGTGACAAATCTTTTTTTTTTCCTTCTTCTTTTCTTCTTTTGATAAGTCATTTTTTAACAGTAATATTTGCTGTAGGAAACTTTGCCAAAGACAGGTTTCCCTTATAATTTAAAAACTCAAGGTTAGTGAGACAAAGCATTTTGATTCCAACAAAATTTATGCTTCTTGTAGGGTGAGTGTTCATTTTCACGTTGAGGGTTGTGACCTTCACATTAGGGACAGCTAATACCTGTGATTAACTTACTGAACCACTGAATGAGCAAGGATCCAGAACACTAAGGCTACCTCGAACATTTGGAAAATGAATCGTTTTGGAAAATGTGTTCCAGATAATTAAGAGTATACTCAAAAAAGAAAAAAAAAAAGAGTATACTCTTTGAAACACTAACTTTTATAAATAATTTGCCATTTAGATGGATACTAAAAATAAAGCACTGCCCACTTTCCTGCCTTAATTGATAGACCGTACCATGTGTCAAGTTTTACTTGATGATGATTCTGGGTTACCATCATAAAAATAAGTGGCTGAACTCTGCTGTATTTTAATACTGTGTGGGGGTCTGTTTGCCCCAAACAGAATGACCCCAGGCCAGCTGCTGTGCTTATTGACTCCTCATGTTTTCGTATAATTTTATCCAGTTATTTGAGGAGGGAAAAAGGAGGCACAAATAGACAATGTGCATTCTGAGAGTAATGTGGGGGCCGTAGCTGCGATGATGTTTCAAAGGGAGAGATAGGTTTACATACCAATTATCAGTGAAAGTGCCTTCGATTTTTCATATATTTATTTTTATTATGATAACATATATATAATATAAAATTTGCCATTCTAACCATTTTTAAGTGTACAATTCAGTGGTATTAACTGCTTTTACAGTGTTGTGCTACTATTACTACCTTCCACTACTAAAACTTTTTCATAACCCAAAACAGAAACTCTGTGCCCACGAAGCAATAACTACCCTTTTCCCCCTTCCCCCCAGTCCTTGGTAATCGCTAATCTATTTTCTGTCTCTATGAAATTTCTTATTCTAGATATTTCATTTAAGAGGAATCATGAAATATTTATCCTTTTGTGTCTGGATTATTTAACTTAGCATAATGTTTTCAAGGTTCATCCATGTTGTAGAATGTATGAGAACATCGTTCCTTCTTATGGCTGAATAGTATTCACCTTAGATCATTTTTAAACCTCCTTCTTCACTATCCTCTCCATCCTGGTGCTACTGCAACAGTTTCTAGCAGCTCTAGAGTATTGGCCCCCTTCAGAACTTGGGACCAGGGACACTTTGACACCCTGTTTAGACCAAATAGAAGGAGGAACAACGCAAGAGAGCACGGACGGGTGCTGGACACAAATTCCATTGCCTTCACAGTTTGTTGATAGGAAGCTTTGTTCGAAAATGCTGAGATTGTCATTAAGCCCAATGCCAACTTAATGCACCATTGGAATTCTTCATACACACAGTCCTCTATTGTGAAGTGGTCATAACCATATTTATTCACAATGAAATAGTGCTTTAAAGTACACAAACTGCTTTCCTGTTATTTTTTCTCTCTCTCATTCATCATTTGTTCAGTACCTACACCACTGTCCAATGTCTTTTGGCAGACATGAGGAATGCAAAGTTGAATATGGCTGCATCCTCTGCATTTTCTTATTCTGATCATCACAATAACCTTGAAAGATTGCTAAGACAGAGATTATTATTATTTCCATTTTTCAGGAAAGATATTGAGTCTCAAGGAGGCTCTGGCACAATCACAAAAAAGTATTAAAGCCAGAACTTGAAGTCATATTTTCTGCCTCTAAATCCCATGCTTTTTCCAGTGTTCTAAACTGTAAACAAATATTAAGAGGCAAGAACTTAAAGCAAATGAAAATATATGCAAATAACAATCAAATGAAAATACCAAGGACCCAGTTCCACAGAAACTTGTAGGCACCCAGTTCTTTCAGTATTTTTATTCATTCTCTTGTTCTCAATGAACAGAAATGAAATGTGTATTAGCTTAAGCAAAAGATGTAATTTATGGGTTTATTACTGGTATGGTTTACGTTCTAGCACCACAGGAAAAGCAGGGGTGCAGCTGACCTCAGGGCTGAATGGAACCAAGAAATGTCATGCCTTTGCAACTTCTTTCACCATTTCTTACATTTGATTCTCTCAGCATATCAACTTCATTCTCTTTTATTATGGATCGACTTCTTCTACCTAGGAGTCATGGCCACCAAAGTATCTTCTAACACTAAAAAAGAGGAGTAACGATCTTTTCCTAGTTATCATTTGAAAAATATCCTAGGGAAAGAATATGATTGATCCATCTTGAGTCAGGTGCCTTTCCATGAACCAATCAACTCTGCCTAGGGATGTGAAATCACGGAGAAATATGGGCAGCCACCACTAGAAATACAAATTTGAAGTGGAAGGAGGAGTGGTTCTCGTGATAAGATTGTAAATAGATATCTACTCTGAGAATACTAAACTTGATCCACAAAAATAATTTTTTCAAGAAACATCCTATTCAGTTTTTGGTAATGAAGTATATGCCGAATTCCATCACAATGTTGTGCTGTGTTTAAAGGAGTCAGTGCAATGTGGAAAGGTGTTAACAGTAAAAAGCCATGTAGGAAACCTATGGAATCCTCCTTACTTTTAGGGTGCTTGTTCCAGGAAGTGAAGAAGGAAGACAGAATTTCCAGAGCAGTGAAAGCAAACTAGTGAAGGATGATATGGCAGTTTGAGATTATTGATGAATTCCAAAAAGAGAGATTATGTTTGTAAACTGGTCTGTTCCTCTGGGTGTGATAACCCTTTGATTGTATTAGATTCAGCTGAGATGTCTGATTAAATTATGTTAAGATTAGGGCTTTGATTCAACCACATCATTAGCATGTGACTCAGCATTGAGTCCCAGCCCCTTTGGGCTGATGAAACAGACTCTTACATGGAAGTAGACACACAGAGAAGAAGAACACAGAGGAAGAGAGACAGCCCCATAGACATGGCAAAGGCCCCGGGAAGAGAGATGAGCCTGATAGTCTACAGCTGACTTTGTGAAGAAAACAGAAGAGGTGCACTTGGAAAAAAACGAAACCCAGGGAGAGAGACAAACCTTATGCCAGCCTACGGCTGAGATCAGAAGCTGGGATCATGGAGCCTTAAGAGGAAGGAAGAAGGCTGAACCCTCTCAGACATTGCCCACCATTTTTGCTTCAATATGTGGCAATTGACTTTGGGTAAGAAAGTATCTCTTCTGGTACCTTGAGTTGGACTCATTAGGGACTTGTGATTGTAAACTTCTACCCCAAATAAATACCCTTTATAAAAGCCAACAGAGTTCTGGTACTTTGTTATCAGCACTCCTTTGGTTGACTAATACAGATGAGGAGATGGTGGTTATAAAGAAAGGCAAAGAGCTAAGTGAAAAGCATGACTGCAAAAAACCACATTGATTTTCAGGCATGCTGTTGTCAACTTAGAGAAGATAGGAGGAGAATAGAGAAACTCCTGCCTTGAGAAAGGCCATTAACCGTCTGGTATACCCTTTTATTTTGCATCTGAGTAGACAGATCTGGGGAGGAAAAGTAATTTGCCCAAGATAATAAAGTCTTAGTTATTTCATAGGTGAAAATGGGAAAAATAAAGATGCCAATCCTTGTCTATCTCAGGTGGTGATTTTTTAAAAGGGAAATTGGAGTAAAGTTATCAGATGTTGAATAGTGGATTTTTTTCCCACTAGGCTGACCTTTGCTAGAGAGCAAGTATAAATATGCAGCTGGCTGATCAAAGTGGGATAGATGTTAAAAATGGAAGATGCTAGAAAAGGGGGGAAGAAAGAGATCCAGAGTCCCTGGGTTTTGAAAGCTGATTTTACCTCCTGCACAATCTGTACAAAGCCAGATCCTGTACTTAATAACTTACTCAGGTCAGTCCTAGTCCTGTGGAGCTTCTTCTATCATCATACTCCTGTTTTCCATTTACTTGACCAGCATCCATTCTGTCCCATAGGTATTAGCATTATGGTTTGGGGAACTGATCTCAGCTTAAGGCATAGGCCTGATTAGTCTAATGTTATCTCATTCTTAGAGTGATTGGTTCAGAAATGATTATGTGACCCCGTTCTGACAAAAAAGATATGAGAAGTGGTTCTCTGGCTTCTGGGAAAGTTTATCCTGGAATGATCCGGGGAATTCACCTTATCTCCCTCAGGTGAATTGAAGGAGGAAGGTGTGATTGTCCCTGACAGCTGTTCTACAACCATAAAGGGAACTAGATTTTGGATGAAACTTACATGATGTAGAACAGAGCAAAGGGAAGGAAAAAATTCAACAATAACTTGCTAAAATTGCTGAATTAATGACTTTGAAGTCTGAAAAAACATCCAACTTTCTTTTTTTTTTTTTTTTT
>JAQZBX010102368.1:0-11166 GCA_029593785.1 Cabassous unicinctus | reverse complement strand
TTCCCAGGAAAATATTTAATATGTGTACACAACTAATAGCATGATTTTGAAAAGTGATAGAAGTACAATATTTTAAAGAATTAGGGATTTTTTTACAACTCTCAGCAACAGGTAAAATAAGCAGAGAAATATAAGAAAAGATACTGAATATTTGATCATCGTGAATACTACATTTTACTTAATGCACAATATACAGAACCGTGCAAACAACAGCAAAATGTGACTTTTCCCGTGTTCTTAAGCAAATGTAGGGACAAGAGGGAAAGGAAAGGAGGAAACCACAGTCATCCTGTCAAAGTTGATGCTGAGCATGAAAAAACATAGTGGCAAAGAGAAGGGGAAAGATGTGGACTTATTCGGATGATGGGGCATAAGATATGGAGAGGAAATGGATGTGGAAGGGAGGGAAGAGAAGTAAAAAAGGCAGAAAAGTTGCCCCTGGAATCCCTGACAGGTGGATTCCCTGCGCATAGAAAGTGGAGCCAGAGGAGGAGCAGGTTCCTGGGAGAAGCCGAGAGTTCTGTGTTGGCATGTTTGACATCCACATGGAGACATTATGAAGCAGCTCTGTGTGTATCAGGACTGCTTGGAAAAGATTGGCATGGATAAATAAATACAGAAGTCATGCCAGTATAGATGGAGTTTAAGCCAAAATACTCCAACAAGGGAACATGGTGCTCTAAAAGGAAAGTAGTCCAAGGACTGAGCCCTGAGGAAACACATATGCTGTGGGGCTTTGGAGAAATAACCCAGCAAAGAGGCAGAGAGAAAAGGGCAGTGTAGTCAGATAAATAACAAACAGGCAGGAGAATATTGTGAAACAGAAACTAAGTGATGGAAGCATTTCAAGGAAGTGAGAAGGACTGTGAAATACAGATGAAGTAAGTAAGAAGAAGAAACTTTGGGATAAATGGAAATGTTGTAAAATTGGATTATGGTAAGGGTTGTGCAACTCTGTACATTTACCAAAAATTTGTACATTTAATTTTATGAATTTTATTTCATGTAAATTATACTTCAATAGTTTATTTTTCTTCAAGAGATTGTATTATGTTCCTTTAATGTAATATTAAACTTTATTTTTAGAGATGTTTTAGATTTACCTTTACATAAAAATTATACTGAAAGCATACAGAATTCTCAAATAACATTCCCACATCCACACACATATTATTCCCTATTATTGAAATCTTAGATTAGTTTGGCACATTCACAATAGCTGATGAACCAATGTTGAATCATTGCTATTAACCAAAGTCTATAGTTTACATTACGGTTTACACTTTGTTCTGTACAATTCCATTGATCTTAATAAATGAATAATGTCATGTGTCTCTGTCATTTCATTTTCATACAGAAGAATCTCACTGCCCCAAATATGACCTATGTTCCATCCATTCATCCTTTCCCCTCCCTACTGAAGCCCTGGCAACCACTATCTTTATATCAATGTTACAAGATCTTCTGTTAACACAAGATAATAGCTATCATAACAATAAATCTACTTTGGTCTGTGTTACACTCTCTCCTTAGGATTGTTCATTACTAAAACTTGGGGATTTGGGATTCTATCCCCTCTGCTTCAGGCAGATTGGGAATTAATATATTGTGGGTCAAATGGAAGAAATCATTTTGCTTGCAGTTGTAGATACTCCTTGATTTTTGGGATGGGACTTGCCCATCATCACTCTTTTGTTAGTTGTCTAGGGCAAGCCTAAGAATTGGAGATTAAGAGTTGGCCAGTACTCTGCTGGGATTCTGGGCTCAACCGGCATATGAACAATCTGAAGATTTAAGTCTCTGAGAAATATACTTAAGAGGTACATTGAAAATTTAGGCTCAATTAAAAAGAGTAAAAGAATCATGATTAGTGGAATTATAAATGAGTCCTATTCTGTTACATTGGGAAAAAAGGGTATTATATATTCCCAAATGGGGCCCACCAAAATGGTGGTGATTTCATGAGGTTGTGTGATTTCCCCTGGTGTTCAGACATCCCTAGACCTCTTGTAAGCACCCTTATATGAGGCTTTGTTTACTTTGGCATTTAATGAATTCTTCCTGATATCAGTATAAGGAAAGCCACTGGAATGACCTCTCAACTCACTTTGAAATGTGTTAGTCTTAAAAATTTTTTTAAATTTTTGTTTCTGCCTTATTGTCAAGGTCTTTTTCCAACTGCATCACTTATTAGCACTTACTAATAATCTGCCTCTGCCAGGGAGGCTTATCCCTGGGAGTCATGTCAAACATCATGAGAGGGGAGAAGGTAGTGTATTTATTTGCTGAGTTTGGCTTACAGAAAGGCTGCATTTGAATAACAAGGGTATTATCAGGAGGTAATGCTTAGGCATTCTTTGTAATTAGGCTGTTTCTTTTCTGTAGGAATAATGCTCTAATGCCCAAGCCTTAAGATAGAGGACTTGGCATATAGGTCTATTTTCTTTTCTTATAAGCAGGGCTGATATATTCCAGAGATTTTTGCCATATTATTTGAGAATGCATCATGGGTTCCCCTGGATGGAAGTTTAATATTGTGTCAGCTACTTGAGAGCCTCTTTCTATTGAGAAAACATACCTATGACAACACGAGTACATTCATATGCCATAGAGGTATGTATTAGGTGCATTTTTCCCCATATATCACACCACTATCAATGCCTAGTACTAGTGATATAGCTTTGTTTTGATTCTAATAGAACATTTGTATATTTGTAATCTTTACTACAATTTTTGACCACTCCAGATTTAACTGAGTTATACAGTTGTGCATTTTATCCTCTAGTTTTCTGTCTAACTTCAAGGATTGGTCAAAACTTCCCCTTTCAACAATGTTCACATTCACAATTCAATGGTGTTAATTTTATTCATATTGCTGTGCCAACATAACTTCCATCTATTTCTAAACCACTACAATCAACCAAATTATAAATTCTGCACATATTAAGCATCAATTCATCAATCTCTACTCCCCTTCTATCTCCTAGGAACCTATCTTCCAGAATCTACCTCTATTAGTCTGCTCACTGTCCTTAGCTCATATCAGTGAGAACACGTAATATTTGTACTTTTGTGCCTGGCTTATTTCACTCAACATAAGGTCTTTGAGGTTCATCTGTGTTGTCTCATGTGTCAAAACTTCATTCTTTCTTACAGCTGAATAATATTCCATAGTATGTATATGCCACATTTTGTTTAGCCATTCATCCATTGATGGACATCTAGGTTGCTTTCACCTTTTGACAATTGTGAATAATGCCAATATGAACTGTGGTGTGTATCTGTTTCATGTCCCTGCTTTTAATTCATTTGCATTAACTTTGGAAAATTTCATTCCCTAAAGAAAATTGAAAGAATAGTAAAAAAAAAAAAAATCTTTTTTCTAAGATTTACCAAATGTTCTTATAGACCAACTTTAAATAGACTGTTGTTTTTGCTGAACAGTTTAAGAGAAAGTTGCAGATATCATGGCATTTAAACACTTTAGCATGTTCACCTACGAGTAAGCTCATTATCTACTTAACCACAATAACATTATTGCACCCAAGAAACTGAGTATAACATTGTAATTACATTAAAAGTATAATTTCTATGAATGAAAATATCATGCAAATTTTAAGTGCCTGCTTTGCCTTTAAAATAAAACATCATTGGAAAATATTAAGCCTTTATTAAGATATTGCATAAATTCTTTTGAGATTACCATAGATTTCTATTTCCAAAATAAAAGATCCAATAAGTATTGCATGCAATCCATTTTCAGTAATTCAATAACTCAAATAGCTTTCTTCATTTGCAACTTGAAGAACCCAATCTTTCTAAGTGGAAGAAAACAGCAATAATGACACCAACAAAAGATCTATTCCCAGATATATTTTTTATATTATTGCAAATAGACTTTGTATAGATTTCCTCTATATATTGTATATAACTAGTGTATAAAAAAATACTGATTTTTGTATGTTGACCTTGTACTCTGCCACTTTGCTGGGTTTTTTTTGTTAGTTTCAGTGTCTTTGCTGCAGATTTTTCAGGATTTTCTGTATATTCGATTATGTCATCTGAAAATAGGGAAAATATTTCTTCTTCCTTTTCAGTTTTGATGCCTCTTATTTCTTTTTCATGCCTAATTCCTCTGTTTAGAGCTTCCAGTTCAAGGTTCAATAAGTGTAATTGTGGGCATTCTTGTCTTGTTCCTGATTTTAGAGGGAACACTTTAAGTCCTTCACCATAGAGAAGGACATTAAAATTATGTTTTCACAGATGGCCTTTATCAAGTTGATGAACTTTCTTCTATTTTAATTTTTCTACATGTTTGTATCATATAAAATTTTGTGTTTTCCCCACAACCGTTCTAGTTCTTTCCCCTTTTAGTCAGCGTTTGTTTCTTAATAGTTACACAGCAAGCCTTGGAAAATAAATGTTTCTGAGATGGTGATTAATAAAGTATGCTTAGACTACACTCCAAGGAAATACAGGATTAATCTGATCTTGTGAACTGTTGAGCACCTTCATATCAATGGATCCCTTATGTAATTATTATAAAGATGTAACTTCAGCCCTACTGACAATCTTCAGCCCTATTTTAAATCCTCATTTTACATAGTTCTGTTAAAGTGTAACTTTTGCCCTGCTGGGAAACATTGCAAATATTCATTTCTTAATTATCTGTCTTAAGCACTGCACTTTTTAATAATGATCCCCCATCATGTGCCGTCCCCATCTGCACATAGATATTAGTATAAAAGATCCTTTTTTATTTGTGGCAAGAGCACCTCGAGCCTTGGAAGTGCCATGCTCCCCACCTGCCACCATAGATAAGGATTTAGGCCATTACAAGGCTCAGACTTTCCAAAGAGAGGATCTCCCCATCAGACCACCGATTGTGAGGCCCCAAGTTAGCCTCATGTTAAATGCCCGTTTGCTCTCCAAGCTGGACTTGCCTAAGACTTTCTTTGGTCTGATGTTTTTCTCTCTGTTGGTTGGGAAGCTGTCATTTTACTGGGCTCACTGTTACACTTGGAACAATGGTCTATCATGAAGGTCTGCTGGATGTTGCAAAGTCTTTCTTTCATCAATTGAGATGACCGTGTGACTTTTTTACCCCTAGTTCTGTTACTATGTTTTAATAACAAAAAGACAAAGAAAAAAAACAAAAATGGGCAAAAATCTAGAATGGACATTTCTCCAAAGAAGATATACAGTTGGCCAAAAAGCACATATATAGATATTCAACATCATTAGCCATTAGAGAAATGCAAATCAAAACCAGAAAGTGAAACTGTTTCATATGCACCAGAATGAGTACAGTTAAATAAAAAAGGAAAATTACAAGTGTTGTTGAGGATGTGAAGAAATAGGAACACTCATTCAATTTTGCTGGTAATGTAAAATGGCTCAGGTGTTATGGAAAATAGTTTACTGGTTCTTCAGAATTATAAGTATAGAATTACCATATAATCCAACAATCCCACTTCTTGGTACATACCCAAAAGAACTGAAAGCAGGGACTCAAATGGATATTTCATACCCTATGTTCATAGTGGCATTATTCACATTTGCCAAAAGATGGAAGCAACCCAAGCATCCATCAACCAATGACTGGATAAACAAAATGTGACAGATATATACAATGGATTATTATTCAGTCATAGAAAGGAATTAAATTCTTATACATGTGAAAACATGATGAATCTTGAAGACATCTTTGAGGAAATAAGTCAGTCACAAACAGATAAATATTCTATTTACTCACTGATATGAAATAATTAGAATAAGAAAATTGATAATGTTAGAAACTAAATTATAGGTTACTACGATTTGGTATGGGGGTCAGAAAGGAAGAGTTAATTCTTAGCTTGTAGAGAGTTTCTATTTGAAGTGACGGCAATGTTTTGTAATGGATGGTGGGCATTGTACCACAATTTTATGAAAATAATTAACATTATTGAGTTGTGTATTTAATATACAAACAAACAAACAAAAACACACAATAAAAAAAGAAATTTTTGGTTGCATATATATTATTAGAATAAAAATTTCAAATAAAACAAAGGATTATACAACACAAACAGGGAACCCCAATTTAAACGATTGACCATAGATAACAGACCAATTATATAATTATACTAATATGCTTTCATCAGTATTTTTTTCCTTTTTTTTTTTGAAGTACCAGGGACCCAGGATGAAGCTGGCATGCAATCACTGAGACACATTGGCTTCCCTCAGTTGGCTTTATTGTGGGTTTTTTTTGTTAGTTTGTTTGCCTCAATCATTTCTTTCTTACTTTTTTTCATTTTTTATTAATTTTTTTTATTTTTGGAGAACCTTTTGGATTACATAAATCTTACATTAAAAATATAAGGAATTCCCATATGCCCTACTCCCTCCCCTCCCAGTTTCTCACATCAACAACATCCCTCATTAGTGTGGTACTTTTGTTATAATTGATGAACACATGCTAAAGCATTGCTACTAACTATGAATTGCAGTGTACATTACAGTTACACTGTATCTTGCACTATTTTGTAGGTTATGAAAAAGCATACAATGGCCTGTTTCTGTCACTGCAATGCCATGCAGGACAAATCCACTGTCCCAAAAATGCCCCCATATTACACCTAGTCTTCCTTCTGCCATCCCTCAGAACCTCAGGTTGACATTGCCTTTATATCAATGATAAGAGTTCTTCAATTGTTAGAATAATTATAAGTCTCTACTGGAATAATAAGTCTACTTTAGTCCATTGTTCATTCCCCAATCTTGAAGATTTGGGGATGATGATGCACACTCTGCTTCTAATTGAGAGGGAGCTTAGATCCCATGGGGAATATGGATGGAACTATCTTGCTTGCAATTGTAGAAACTCTCTGTTCCTTGGGATGTGCATTGCTCACCATTATCTCCTTGTTAGTTGTCCTGGATGAGGCCAATGAACTGGAGAGTAGGCGTTACAATTCTACTGAGATTCAGGCCTCAACTGGCACTCGGAGGGATGAAAGATTTAAGTCTCTGGGACACTTATTTATCAAGTATAGTGCTAATTATAGGTTCAAGTGACAGGGTCAGAATTGCAAGGTGTACAGAACCTATAAATGAGTCTAACTCTGTTACATTGGGTAGTATAAATTCCAAAGTAAGGCCTACTGACAGGGTGCCAAACTCCTGAGCTGTCTGCCCTGTGTATAGTTTCTGGTTGTCTCTAACACCCTCAGGAGGCCCGATATTGCAGACATTGTTTGCTGTGGCAGTCAAGGAGATTCTGCAAAGACTTGGATAAGCATAACCTCTGGAATGAACTCCTGACTCACTTTAGAGTCCTTTAGCCATAAAAGCTCATTTGTATTTACTCTTTCCCCCTATGGTCAAGGTCTTTTTCCATATGCATTGCTGGTAGGCACTTGGTAATTATCCCTTGGTGCCAGAGAGGCTCATCTTTGGGAATTATCTCCCATGCCAAGTTTTGCTTAGAGAGAGGTCACATTTCAAGGAGGATTTCAGGAGATAACTCTTAGGCAGTTTATAATACTAGGCTAGGTTTTCAATTTCACAAGAAAAGTTGCATAAGTACAACTATCAATTACAAGGGCTTGATGTAATGGACTGTCTTCCTTCACTAGGCATTGCCCTTGATTTCGAGGGATTCTTTGCATCATATTAGAGAATGTAGCAGAACTCCCCAGGATGGGAATTCAATATTCTTTTGGATATTGTGTGGATTTCCACCCACTGAGACAATGCCATTGACTCCAATCATATCACTTCACTGCTGTCACGTGCATCCACTGCCCAACCACACCCTTCCACCATATCACAGGTTTTGCTCATTTTGAGCAGCAGCTCACCACCCTCTACTCCCTTTCTGTGTCCTGTATCTTCCAGTCTCTAGCCCTGTGAGTCTGCTCAGTTTGCTTAATTTGTATCACTGAGATCATGTAATATTTGTCCTTCAGTGCCTGGCTTACTTCACTCAACATAAGGTCTTCAAGATTCATTCATGTTACCATGTGTGTTAATACAGCATTCCTTCTTACAGCTGAGTAATATTTCATTATATGCATATACCACAATTTGCTTATCCATTCATCTGTTGATGGATGTTTGGGTTGCTTCCAATTTTTTAAATCAACATTGGTGTGCATATATCGGTTCGTGTCCCTGCTTTCAATTCTTCTGGGTATATACCCAGCAGTGGGTTTGCTGGATCATATGGCAGTTCTATATTTAGCTTCCTGAGGAAACACCAAAATGTTGGAAGCATCTACGAGATCTTTTAGCAGGAAATGTTTTCATAAACTCTGTATAGTTTGTTTTCACTCTTTCAGGTGGCACCGGGAACCAAACATATAACTAACCATGTGGAAGAAGAGAGCCCAACTGTTTGAGCCATATCGGCTCCCCATCAGTTTTAAAGAATATACCACACAAAGCAAGGTGTTAATAATAAGGGTGGTGGATTTATGGGAACTCTGAATTTTCAGCATAAATTTTTTGTAATCCTACAATTTCTTTCATGAAATACAATAAAATGAGGAAAAAAATAAAGGCTACATGGTGTTTTGTAGGCACTTTAGAATAATTTTAATCTTCACTATTTTTCCTTATGGATATTATCCTCCTTGGCTTTCCCCTTAGAGAAGCATTCATTCTTTTAAAAATAACTGGCAACTAGTAAATATTTCCCAAGTTTCAAGCCAATCGTCATAGGTATAATTTCTGTGAAGATGTGTGTGGTGAGATTAGTTGTACACATATACTATCTCATAAATTATCTGGTAATTAAAGGAGGTGTTTGTTAGACATATTTATTACCCAAAGCATTGATACTACCATGTGTTCAGATATATGTGACAGTGAAGAAAAACACATTACTAAAGCATTCAAACTTTAATGCTCTACTTTGAATTAACCTGAGATATCTTTTTATGTTAATTTTCCTAAATTAAAAATTAAATATTGTTTTTCAATGATTATGTTCACTGTTATGGTCATTTATTGCTCATGCACTCTAGAGGAAAAAATATACCACCAAGTACTGCTAAAGGTAATTACAAAGTATTGTTATTTTTATTTTAAAACTTGAAGAAAAATTGCAAGTTTGAAGGCCAACAAGAGTTAATTAAAGATGACATTTTATAATTTCTCTAAATAAACATTAATCACTCTTCATTTTCTATTTTATGAATCCAAAAAAGCAAGAGCATAATGCTTCATTTATGCACTTACAGTTTTGTTTCTAATACTTTGGTGGTTTACAACAGACATGGCACAATATAAAATTGGAGGGAATGATTATCTCCTGCTCTGTAGGTAAAAAGTACCTGTGCAACTCTAGAATTCAAACATAGCAAGGTAAGAAAATATTATTCTTGGAGAATTGGCTTTGTTTTTTAATATATGTTTAAAAATATGAAAAAGAACTCATTGGAAGTGTTAATTCTGATAAACATTTGTAAACAATGACCATGTCATTTACAACTGATGAACAGATTTATACTGGTTGCAAGACTAATTCTGCTTCTAGATTTAGAAATTACTCTGATGCCCCTAGTAAGCCTACACACAATTTCAAAGAATTTTGCAAAATAAAGTAGAGGTAAGAACAAGGACATATTAGCAAAAGAAACAATACCAAACTAAGATGTCGTTGAGGAAGAAAAGACCTTATTTATTTTCAATTCTGAGGTACATCCTTTCCACCAAACACCAGGAAATCAGTCATTGAAGACTTAATGAAGAGTATAATAAATATCCTAATAAGTATGGAAATTCATGAACTGTTATTTACTAAAGAATAAAGGAGTCCTGATTTCATATAGCGGGTAAGGGAACTATCACATAGAAGGAAAAAAATATATTTTTTTCTTAAAAGAATAGGAAAACTTCTGATCAGGGAAATGAATGGCAAAATGTAATTAATGAAAAGGGGTGCACTTTAAATATTTGAATTTAAAAGAAAGAAAATATTATTTGTGAAATGCTGTAGTTTTTTATGTTAGTGCTTATCTTCTTTGTTGGGAAATAGTTTAAATTGCAAAATGCAAGGTTTGTTCAAATTATTAGGAAAATGATCTGCTGACAACATAAAAAGCCAGTCAAGGGCATCACTAAAATTTTAAGTTAAAAACATGATTCTAGGGAGCGGATGTGGCTGAAGTTGTTGAGCACCTGCTTCCCAATCTGGAGGTATTGGGCTCAGTACTTGGTGACACTTAAAACAACAACAACAAAAATGAACAGCAAGCAAACAGAGGAGAGAGCCAACTTGGGGGAGGCTATGTGGCTCAGTGGTTGTGTGTTGGTTTCCCATATCAAAAAAAAAAAAATCTTGATTCTATAAATTATCTCACGAATCTCTTTTCTCAACTCACTAATAGGTTGGACTATTATGAAAAATAATCAGATGCAAGTTTGAAAATATTATGTTGTGGTTTTCATTTCTCTTTGATAGAATATTAAGAATGACTTCATTCTTATTAAATATATAAATGCATTGCTATTTAATATAGCACTGAAAGAATATAGTTAATCATCATTACTTTTGTATACATTTGCAGAAATCATACTTATGTGCATAATATTTATAAAAATAGGATCGATTTTGTATTTCTGTGTCTAAAATATATTCAGACACGAAATATATTCATATTTTGAAATATATTCATATTTTAATGAAAATATATATTTATCTGTCTTCACTCCAAAATATATCATCTGAATGAATAAATTTGTTTCAAAAGAAAGGTGTTTATTCTTTAAAGAATCATAACTTGCTTAAGAAGACAGCTGTTTTGAATTTATCAAAGTTGGAATATAGATATTTGAGAATTATTTTAATTTTAACTGCAGTAATTTTCTGCTTATATTGTATAATTTGCTAATTTTTTACTTCTTAATTTCCAAATCATTACCATAATGGTGCCCAGAAGATATCCTTATAAATTTAATTAACTTTTAACATTGTGCCTGTATCCCCTTTCTCTCTTCCAATAGCATGACTTTTCCCCTAAAAGTGTTCTTATGTTTTTGATTTATCAGATATTTCTCTCTTTTATTTATCTTTTTATCAAATAATGCATGGTTTAACAATATGAGGGATTTTATTATTACAACACATAAAGGGTTTTTAGTGCATTATTCTAAGGATATACTAGCTAGTTTTAA
>JAQZBX010102367.1:0-11168 GCA_029593785.1 Cabassous unicinctus | reverse complement strand
GCTGTCTTGATTTCTTGTTGTTGTATTCCCCTTCCTTTGTTTCTTTGTTTTTCTGTTAGTTTTTTCTTTCTTTTGTTTCCCAATTTTCTCTACATATGCTATATCTTTTCCCTCATTCATCCTTATATTTTCTGTTTTCTGTTGCTGTTTTCACTCCACATCTTTGGGCTTGGTCTTCAATTTTTCTTGTACTAATTTCTCTTTCTTTCCTGTTTTATCCATATTTCATTTTCTCTTCTTTTAAATTTTTTTCTTTCTTTACTTCTCCCTTCTACTTTTTCTTTTCCACTCTTATCATCATTCTGGACTTTTAATTCATTCTATATTTTTCTCCATTCTGTTTCATGTTTCATTGTTTCTATTCCACTTTTCTAATATTATTCTTCTGTACTTCTTACTGGTGTCAAATATTTAATTACCTATGTCTTGTATGTTCCCTTTCCTACCTTTTACTATTATCACTACTATTATTCATTCTTTTGTCCTATCTCTTCCAATTTCTCTGGTACTAACATTTTATTTTCAAGGGAACATGGAAATTGAATAAGAGGAACAAAGTGCCAAAGTGAAGCCTTACCACACTCAAAAACAACAAAATAAAACCATAGAGCAGAGAAATAAGGCAATCAAAAAAATATAAGCCACACTAAGAAACAAGAAGGCATGGACCAGTCCAATGAGCAAACAAAAAACCAAGATGAAATGCAGAAAATGGAACAACTAATCAGAGATGTCCAAACAAATATCATGAATCAACTTAATGAAGTGAAGGAAGAGATTAAGGATATTAAGAAGAAACTGGGAGAACTTACTGAAGAAATTGTAAACATTCATATAAAGATAACAGATATCATGTTGATGAATGGCAAAATCCAAGAAATCAAAAATACAAAGGAAGCACATAACAGCAGAGGAACAGGCAGAGGAAAGAATTAATGATGTGGAAGACAGTACATCTAAAATCAAACAGATAATAGAACAGATAGATAAAAAGATATTAAAAATCCAGCAGGGACTCAAGACTTGATTAACAACAAGAAACACACAAACATATGTATTATTGTTATCCCATAGGGAGAAGAGAAGGGAAAGGGGACAGAAGGAGTGTTGGAGGAAATAATGGCTGAAAACTTCCCAACCCTATTGAAGGAGATGGATGTACATATCTAAGAAGCACAGCACACCCCAAACAGTATAAATCCCAAAAGGCTTACTTCAAGACATACACTTATCAATTGCTCCAATGCTCAAGACAAAGAGAATACTGAAACCAGCAAGAGAAAAGAGAAACCTCACATAAAAGGAAGCTCAATAAGATTAAGTGCTGACTTCTTGTCTGAAACAATGGAGGCAGGAAGACAGTGGTATGACATAGTTAAGGTGCTAAAAAATAATTCCAGCCAAGAATTCTCTATCCAGCAAAAGTGGCATTCAAGAATGAAAGAGAGTTCAAAATATAAACAGAAAAAAAGAATAAAAGAGAGTATGTCAATAAGAAACCTACACTTCAAGAAATACTAAAGGGAGTTTTGCAGGTTGAAAGGGAAAAACAGGAGAAAGAGAGAGTTGGAGGAGAGTGTAAGAACTACTAAAAAGATAAAAGAGTAATAAAAACAATATATGACATACATAAACCAAGAGAAAATATAGCTAATCTGATTAATCCATGACAATAATAACATTGAATGTTAATGGACTAAACTCACCAGTTAAAACACAAAGCCTGGCAGAATGGATAAGGAAATAAGATCCATCTATATGCTGTCTGCAAGAAACCCACCTAGACCCAGGAATTCAAGAAGGTTGAAAGTGAATGGATGTAAAACATTTTTAAAAGGAAACAATAACCAAAAAAAGGGCCAGAGTAGCTATATTAATATTGGACAAAATAGACTTTAAATGCAAAACTATTGTAAAAGACAATGATGGACACTATATATTAATAAAATGGGAAATTATTCAAGAAGAAAGAAAAGTCATAAACATTTATGCACCGAACCAGGGCACCTCAAAATAAATGAAGCAAACACTGGAAAAACTAAGTGGAGAAATAGATGCCTCTACAATTATAATGGGGGACTTTATACACCATCATCACCATTACGCAGAACATCTCAAAAAAGAAT
The DNA here is from genome assembly GCA_029593785.1 of Cabassous unicinctus. Lineage (NCBI taxonomy): Eukaryota > Metazoa > Chordata > Mammalia > Cingulata > Chlamyphoridae > Cabassous > Cabassous unicinctus. The sequence continues at coordinate 9,042 of JAQZBX010102367.1, read as the reverse complement.
TAATAAAGAAACAAAGAATTTGAATAAAACATTAGTGGAACTGGACCCAATAGACAAATACAGTGGGATATATATTCTTCTTGAGTGCACATGGATCATTCTACAAGATAGACCACATGCTAGGCCATAGAACAACCCTCAATCAATTCAGAAAGATTGAAATTATACAAAGCTCTGACCACAATGGAATGAAGCTGGAAATCAGTAAGGGCCAGAGAACCAGATTAGGCACAAAGATATGGAAGTTAAGCAACACATTCTTAGACAAACAGTGGGTCAAGGAGGAAATCACAAGAGAAATCAGCAACTACCTTGAAACAAATGAAAATGAAACCACAATATATCAAAACCTATGGGACACAGCAAAAGCATTACTGATAGGGAAATTCATAGCCATAAATGCATATATCAAAAAAGAAGAAAGAACTAAAATCAAAGAAATAACTGCAGACCTGGAGGATTTAAAAAAAGAACAACAAACTAACACCAAAGGAAGTAGAAAGAAGGAAATAACAAAGATTAGATGAGAACTAAATGAAATTGAAAATAAGAAAGCAATAAAAAAAAACCTGATTCTTTGAAAAGATCAATAAAATTGAAAACCCCCTTGCTAGGCTAACAAAGAAAAACAGAGAGAAACTGCAAATACACAAAGTAAGAAATGAAGAAGGAGATATCACCACTGACCCCACAGAATTAAAGAGTATCATAAGAAGGTACTTTGAAAAATTACATGCCAAAAAGTTGGATAATTTAGAGGAAGTGGACAAGTTCCTAGAAACACACAAGCAGCCAACATTGATGAAAGAAGAAATTGATGAGCTCAACAGAACAATCACAAGTAGTGACATAGCATCAGTCATCGAAAACCTCCCAACTAAGAAAAGCCCAGGGCCAGACGACTTCACAGGTGAATTCTACCAAACATTCCAGAAAGAACTAAGACCAATCCTGTTTAAACTCTGCCAAAAAATAGAAGTGGAAAGAACATTGCTTAACTCATTATATGGTGCTAACATCGCCCTAATACCAATGTCAAAGATAACACAAGAAAGGAAAACTATAGACCAATCTCCCTAATGAAACTAGGTGGTAAAATCCTCACAAAATACATGCTAATCATATTCAATAACACATCAAAAAATTATACACCATGACCAAGTGGGCTTCATTCCTGGTGTACAAGAATGTTTCAATATAAGAACATCAATCAATGTTATACACAACATAAACAGATTGAAAGAACAAAAATAGATTGAAGAAAAAAAATAGATGGAGAAAAAGCATTTGACAAAATACAGCACACTTTCCTGAAAAAAAAAACAACGACACTGCAAAAGGTAAGGGTATAAGGAAACTTCCTCAACATGATACAGGGTATATATGAAAAACCCAGAGCAAACATCATACACAATGATGAAACCCTAAAAGCTTTCCCTCTTATAACAGGAATAAGACAAGCATGCCCAATATCATTGCTCCTATTTAACATGGTGTTAGAAGTACTTCCTCAAGCACTTAGGCAAGAAAAGAATATAAAATCATCCAAATTGGAAAGGAAGAAGTAAAAACTTTACTATTTGCAGACAACATGATCCTATACATAGAAAGCCCAGAGAAATCTACAACAAAGCTTCTAGAGCTTATAATGGAGTTCAGTAAAGTCACAAGTTATAAGATTAATGCACAAAAATGAGTATAAATTCTGTACATCAATAATGAGCAATCTGAGGAGGAAATCAGGAAAAAAATACCATATACAATAGCAACTAAAATAATCAAATACCTAGGAATAAAATTAAATAAAGATGTAAATGAATTATATACAGAAAATCACATAACATTGTTAAAGGAAATCAAAGAAGACTTAAATAAATAGAAGAATATTCCCTATTCATGCATAGGAAGACTAAACATCATTAAGATATCAATCATACCCAAACTGATAAACTGATATAATGCAATCCCAATAAAAACCAACACAGCATTTTTTACTGAATTGGAAAAACTAAGAAATTTTTTTGGAAGGGCAAGAAGCCCTGAATAGCCAAACATATATTGAAAAATAAAAATGAAATCAGAGGAATCACACTACATGACTTTAAAACATACTACAAGGCTACAGTAGTCAAAACTGCATGGTACTGGCACAAGGTTAGACATACTGACCAATGAAAGCAAATTGAGAGTTCTCATATAGATCCTCACATACACAGTCATCTGGTATTTGACAAGGCCAAGAAGCCCACTCAATTGGCCCTTCAACAAATGGTGTTTGGAGAACTGGATATCCATATCCAAAAGAAGGAATACTATCTCACACCTTATACAAAAATTAATTCAAGATGGATCAAAGATCTAAATATAAGAGCCAAGACCATAAAGACCTTGGAAGATAATGTGGAGAAACATCTACTGGACCTTATAAAAGGAAATGATTTCATTAACTTCACACCCAAAGCACATGCAGTGAAAAAAAAAAAAATAGACAAATGAGACCTCTTCAAAATAAAAAAAAAAATTGTACTTCAAAGTAATTTGCCAATAAAGTGGAAACACAGCCTACCCAAAGGGAGAAAATATTTGATAACCATATATCTGATAGCAGTTGATAATCTATCATATATAAAGAAATCCTACACCTCGAAAATAAAAAGACAAACAACCCATTTAAAAATGGGCAAATGATTTGAATAGACACTTCTCCAAAGAAGTAATGCAAATGGCTAAAAGGCATGTAAAAAATGCTCAACTTAACTAGCTTTTAGGAAAAAGAAAAGAAAACTACAATGATATATCGTCTTAGACCCATTAGACTGGTGGCTATTAAAAAAACAGAAGACTACAAGTGTTGGAGAGGATGCAGAGAAATGGAAACCCTCATCCACTGCTGGTGGGAATGTAGAATGGTGCAGCCATTGTGGAGGACAGTTAGATCTGCCATATGAGACAGCAATTCCAGTGCTGGTTATAACCCAGAAGAATTGAAAGCAAGGACACAAAAACATACATGCACACCAATGTTCATAGCAGCATTATTCACTATTGCCTAAAGTTGTAATCAACCCAAATGCCCATCAACAGATGAATGGATAAACAAAATGTGATATATATATACAATGGAATATTACTCAGCTGTAAGAAAGAATACAGAACTAACATATGGGACAACATGGATGAACCTTGAGGACCTCATGTTAAGTGAAGCCAGCCAGGCATTGAAGGCCAATTATTACATGACCTCACGGATATAAATTAAGCAAACTGAACAAACTCACAGACTTAGAGTCTGCAAGATAGGTTTACAGGAAATAGAAAGGAAGAAGAAGTTTGTAAGCCAATGCCCTTATGGGCAAAATCTATGACAAGGTCGAAGCATGTAGTTGTGCAGTGAAGGGACATAACAAGGGTATAGTGATAAAATTGGGTTGTATGGTGCAGGTTTGAGAGGGGGCAGGGTGGGGAGGGTGGGGAGGGTGTGTTGTATGAACCATGGAATTGGGGAGAGGGTTATTGGAGGGAGCAGGTGACACTGGAGATTGGTGTGTATGTGCTTGAAATTATGATTTTGGGAATGCTCATTTGGCAAAATGTCAAGGAAAGTTTCCCGGTTTAGGGTGTTGGATGGGGGCATTTGGGGTAGGGCATACCTGGGGCAGGCTTCTAGGGAGCATGTGAGTGATCATTTTGTCATAGTGTGTTGCATCAGTGCGTAGAGACCCACATAATGGGTCGGAAGGTGTTGGACTCCCATCCTAGGGAGGCCCACTATGTTCTCAAACAGAAGGGTAGGAGTCACTTGAGAGCATTCACAGTGCCTAATATGAGAGGACAGACCAGTGTGTCAAGCCCTCAGTGAAGATGCAAGTAACTATGAATCTTTTCCTTCAAGGAGTGAAGCCTGGTGGTCGCCATGGGCCCACAGGGGAGGGGAAGGGAGGAATAAAATAGATGGAACAGGGGGCAGTTTAGAAGTGATGGAAGTGTTTTGCATGATCTTGAAAAGATGGATACAGGCTACATTAAATTTTATCAGATCTTATAAAAGTATATGGTCCAAAATGTAGACCATAATATGAACCTTTGGCAATGGTTAGTAGCTATGTTCCCATATTTGTGCATCAGTTATAAGAAATGTACCATCCACATATAAAAGATTATTGATGGGGGAAAGGGGAAAAGGGGGAAGATGTTGAGTATATAGAAATCCCCTATATTCTGTATATGACTCTACTGTGATATAAAACTTCTTTGAAGAAAAAATGAAAAAAAAATTTAAGACAATGGGGAAATAAATGAACGAAAATGTCACTGTACATACAGGACAACAGTCTTATAGTGATGAAAGACAAAATGTAAAAAAAAAAGTTTTTATTTTCAAATATGTTTTCATTATTTTTTATTCCAATTTTTAAAAATATTATTATATTTTTAGATTTTATTATTTTTCATGTATTTTACTTCTTATATATAAAACTATCATTACTCTTTCATTTTCTTATTAATTGTATGTGGGTATTTTATTGGTTTCATTTTTGAAGAAGTTTTAGATCACAGAGGTGTTACAACTGTGATGGGAGGATCATTGGTGTGGGGTGTCAGTGAAGGGGGATACATAGGAGGAAGTTTACCTGTGTATACATATAATGCATATAAATGTGTTTAAATGTTCAAAAGGCATTGTCATGGTGGGTGGGGATTCACACAATAACCAAAATATATCAAATTCACATCTGGAGGAGCTCTGCCACATTTTCTAATGGAAAAACAAGGATGTCCCAAGTACAGGGACCATGACTTCTGAAGGAGGATAGTCCATTGAGGAATCCTTGATTTTGATGATTATGCTTATGAGCCATTGTTCTTGAAATTGAAACTTAGCCTAGTGACATAGGGACCTAAGTTATCAATGGGGAGCCTCCTTGTTACTCAAATGTGGCCTTTCTCTAAGTCAAAATCAGCATGTGAAAGCAATAACTTCTCTCCATCATGAGACATGACTCGGGTAACCTCCCTGGCACCGAGGAATTTCTACCAAGTACCAAGAAGTAATGCATCTGGAAAAAAATTAACCTTGACCAAAAGGGGGAAAAAACTAAAGAAAATAAGTTTGTATGGCAAAGAGTATTCAAAGTGAGTCAGAAGGCCATCCCAGAGGTAGCGCTTATGCACATCTCAACAGGACCTCATTGACAGCCAAAGTATATATGACCCCAAACAGTGAAGATCCTCAGGCATATGGAAATATCCAGACACTATCACCAGGGCAGACAACTCAGGAATTGGGTTCCTTGCAGGGGCCCCTAATCTGGTATTTATAGTCCCCAGTTTGACTGAGTTAGACTCAGCAGTGGTTTCCCTATGCATGACTCTTCTGTCCTTCTATTCAAACCTACAATTAGTACTAGGGTTGGTAGGTATACATCCAAGAGACTTAACTTTGGGCTGTCCCATTTGCCAGCTGAGTCCTGAAACTCAATGGAGTTGCAACACCTACTCTCCAGTTCAATGGACTCACCCAGGATAACTAATGGGGAGGATATGATGAACAAACAATATACCAAGGAACTGAGAGTGCCTACAACTGCAAGCAAGAGAGTCCCATCTAATGGATGTATGGGATTGAAGCACTCCTCAATTTATTGTGGAGTGGACATCACCATCTCAGAGTCCTCAGGATTGGGAAGTGAACTATGGACTAAAATAAACTTACTAGTATTCTACTATAAGCTACTTGTGATTCTAGCAATGGAAGAAATTCCATTGTTTTGGAGGCAATCATCCATGGATGTTCTGGGGTTAGGGAGAGGGAAAAACAGGTGTAATAGGGGGCATGTTCAGGAATTGGGAATCATTTGAATGACATTACAATGACAGATATAATCCAGTCATTGCTGGCCATAACTTACAGAGTTGAATGGGAGAAAGTGTAAACTCCAATGAGCCTTCCTGGCAATGAGGGATTACTACCAAGTGCCAACTGACAATATGACTGGAAAAAGACCTTGAATAAAAGGGGTAAAAGGTACAGACAAATGAGTTCATATGGCTAAGAGACTTCAAAGTGAGTCGGGAGGGCATCCCAGAGGTAACGCTTATGCACGTCTCAGTAGAACCTCATAGGCTTCAAATGTGGATATCACCCCAAATAGAGGGGCTCCTGAGGGCTCTGGAGACACCCAGGTCCTATATAAGGGTGGATAGCTCCAGAGTTTGGTGCCTTATCAGTGGGTCCTAATTTGGAATCTGTGTTACTGAGAATGAGAGAGTTGGACTCAAATATGTCCTCCCTGCACATGGTCCATCAGTCCCTTCTATTCAAACCTATAAGTTGTGCTGGAGTTTGTAGGTGTACTTCCAGAGACTGGAGTCTTTGACCTGCCCATGAGCCAGTTGAGCCCGGAATCTTGGTGGAGCTGCAACTCCTACTTCACAGCTCAATGGACTCACCCAGGACACCTGGCAGGGAGATGATGATGGACAACAGCCATCCCAGGGCATGGAGAGAGTCTGCAGCTGCAGGCAGGATAATCCCATCCATCTTACCCATGGGATATAAGCCACTTCTCACTTGGAGGTGGAGTGGACATCACCATTCCAGACTCCTCAGGATTGGGGGAAGAACTATGGACTAGAGTGGACTTACTGGTATTCTATTATAGACATGTTTTGATTCAAGCAATGGAAGGAATTACAACATTAATGTGGAGCCAGTGGCCACTGGATACGTTGGGAGCAGGGAGAAGGAAAAGCAGTTGTAATACAGGGGCTTTTTCGGGACTTGGGAATTTTCCTGAGTGACATTGTAATGATAGCTATAGGCCATTTTAATTCAGCATACAACATGCAGAACTGTGTGGGAGAGAGTGTGGTCTACAATGTGAACTATGGTTCATGCTTAGTGGTAAAGCCCCAGGATGTGTATATCCATTGCAGGTGATGTGCCACACTAATGAAAGATGTTTATGTGGGAGGTTGTGGGATGTTTGGGAGGTGTGGGAGGTGGGGCATATGGGAATCCCTATAATATCTGTCTATCATTTATGTAATCAAAATATCTTTTAAAAAATAAAAAATGTAAAAACAAAACAAAAAGTGCTATAATCCATGCTTAGCAGCAATGCTCCAAAGTGTGTTTATCAATTGCAGTGAATGTATCACACTGATGAAAGATGTTGCTAATGTGGGAAAATGCGGGAGATGTGGGGAGTGAGGCATATAGGAATCACTTATATTATCTATGTAACATTTATGTAATTGAAGTATCTTATAAAAAATTAAAAAGTGGAAAAAGAAGAAGGGAGTAGTTTATGTATACCAAGACAATAATGCCTTGGTACTTTAAGATAAGTATTTATGTACTATATGTTGATCTTGAGAGATTTTGGGTGCAGAAAAATTGAAGGGCTTGGACATAAATGTGCTCAATCACAGATAAGAGGGAAGAAAACAGTCCTGTAAGGAAATATATGCATGGAATAAATATTCAGTGATGTCCAAACAAATATCATGAATCAACTTAATGAAGTGAAGGAAGAGATAAATGACATAAAGAAGACACTGGGGGGAACATATAGAAGAAATTGTAATCATACATAGAATGGTAACAGATCTGATGGTGATGAATGGCTCAATACAAGTTTCAAAAATACACTGGGAGCACATAACAGCAGATTTGAACAGGCAGAGGAAAGAATCAGTGATGTTGAAGACAGGACATCTGAAGCCAGGCAGATAATAGAATAGATAGAAAAAAGAGAAAAAACCCAGCATGTATTTATGTATTTATATGACAACATGAAATGCACAAACATACACAATATAGTCATCTCTTAGGGAGAAGAGAAGGGAAAGGGACAGAGGAGTGTTGGGGGAAATAATGGCTGAATATTTCCCAACTCTTTTTAGGGACATATATATACATGTCAAGGAAGTACAGTGCACCCCAAATATATAAATCTTAACAGGTCTAATTCAAGACACATACTTATCAAATTGTCCAATGCTCAAGACAAAGAGAGAATACAAAATTAGCAAGAGAAATGAGATGCATCATATATAAAGGAAGCATCATAAGATTAAGTGCTGATTACTCATCTGAAACCATGGAGGAAAGAAGGCAGTGATATGGCATAGATAAGGTGCTAAAAGAAAAAACTTCTAGCTAAGAATTTGTACCCAGCAAAGCTGGCATTTGGTAAAATGAGGGAGGTCAAATTATTCACAGACCAACAGAAATTGAGAAAGCTTGTCAACAAGAAATATTCCCTTCAAGAAATACTAAAGGGGGTTCTACAGGTAGAAAGGGAAAAAAAAACAGAAAGGAGAGTTTGGAGGAGAGTGTAGGAATGAAGATTATTGCTAAGAATAACTTAAAAAGATAAAAAGAGGAATAAAAACAACACATGACATATATAATATAACTAATGCCTTGACACTAATAACATTGAATGCCAATATATTAAACTCTCCAATCAAGAAACACAGATTGGCAGAATGGATAAGGAAATATGATCCATCTGTATGCTGTCTACAAGAAACTCACATTAGACCCAGGGACACAAGGAAGTTGGAAGCGAATGGTTGGAAAACAAATTTACATGCAAACAATTATCAAAAAAGAGAGGGAGTAGCTATACTAATGTCAGACAAAATAGACTTGAAATTCAAAACTATTGTAAGATACAAAGAAGGACACTATATATTAATAAAAGGGGTACTCTATCAGGAGGAAAGAACAGTCATAAATATTTATGCACCTAATCAAGGCACCTCAAAATAAATGAAGTAAACACTTGGAAAACTAAGTGGAGAAATAGATGTCTCTACAATTATATTGGGGGCCTTTAATACACCATTATCACCATTACACAAAACATCTCAAAAGAGAATTAATAAAGAAACTAAGAATTTGAATAAAACATTAGCAGAGCTGGAACTAATAGACATATACACCCAAATACAGTGGGGTACACAATCTTCTTGAGTGCACATGGATCATTCTCCAAGATAGACCACATGCTAGGCCACAGAACAACCCTC
>JAQZBX010102366.1:0-11166 GCA_029593785.1 Cabassous unicinctus | reverse complement strand
AAAAAACCTTAAAAATTTGAAGGTGGTCCTCAAATGCCTGACAATCAGTTTGACAATAAAGATCAGGCAGAAACATGAAAAATGTATAGAAACAATGTAAAAAAATGAAATAGATATATTATAATGACAGTTGTGTAAAAAAACACAGGGGCTATTGGAACAGGTTAGAGAGCAGTGGTAGTGATAAGGGGGTGGTGGTGCTTTGTTTATTTTTCTGTAAACCAGCTTTAATATTTAGTGAAAATAATCAACAGGGGCATGGAGCCTAAATTTATTCTACTTCGTATTCTAACAAAGCCTCAGGTTTTTATTTTGTTTTGGTGTGTGTGTGTTTTAGAGCAGGGTTTCTCGTCCTCAGCAATATTGATATTTTGGACTAGATAATTCTTTGTTTTGGGGGCTGTCATGTGCATTGTAAGCTGTTTGGCAGCATCCCTGGCCTCCACCTTCTTCGCCTCACCCCCCACCCCCCGTAGTAGTCGTAATAATAAAAGATGTCTCCAGACATTGCAAACGTCCCTGGAGGTAAAAATCGCCCCCAATCAGGAACCATTACTTCAGAGGATACCTTTTTCAAAGAGTGATTTATTCCTGAGTTTTCCTGTTAAAATTATCCACAAAAACAACTTTGTTGTGTGGCCAGTGTATACATTTATTTCAATTCGACTGATACTCACTGGGTGTCTGCCATGCTCTGGCACCATGCTAGGATCAAATGTAGTACTCACACATCCATGTTATTTTTGAACACTAATAATCATTTTCAGTGACAGCAGTGAGGATTGGCTTCAAACTTTTAAAGGGGGATGCTTAGTTTTAGTTCCTGAACTACTTGCTGTTCCAGCTTTCCTGGCTAAATTTAAAGAATGCCAAAATCCCATTTACAGCTTGCTAGGCTGCGTATTTAAGGAAAAGCAGGCCCTTGGCAATACTGCAGGCAATCTATGCTTTAACTCGTGTGGCATGGCTTACAGTACAGTGGCCGTGTCCAATGCTTGATGCCTTCCTCAGAGAGAAGCAGCCTGGCCAGATGTGGCCACACTGTTTCAGAGGCTCCTAGGGTTTGCAGGGTGTTCCAATCTCATTTTATTACTGCTCTCAGAGAAGATATGAGAAGTGCAGAGAAGGCTCTTCTAGGAGAAGGGAGTGTATTAATATGTTTTCCTATGAAGTATTTGAGGGAAGAGAAGTTAATGTGGGAATTTCTATTTCCTATGTATCCTCACTGGCTTCTAGAACAAAGCTCTCAACTTTGGGAGCAGTGACTTCAGGCAAGTTCAGTCAGACACTGTGCTAAATGTACCACCACAACCATTCTATGTGTAAGTTTTCTGTTTATCGCCTCCATTTTACAGATGAGGAAACAGAGTCAGAGGAAGGTCAAGTAATTTGCCCAGGGTCACATGGGCTGACTCAGGATCCCACCCCTGGTCTGCCCGGCTGCAGAGCCCGTGTGCCTCCCATTCATACTCATTACTAGACTACAGGTGTTCCCATGCACTGTGCACTGCCCAACTGGTAACCCACATTGCTCTTATCCTCGTTTATTCAGTGCCTGTCTTCCTTACTAGACTGCAAGTGCCATGAAATCTTAGCCTATTCTGTCTTGTTCCCAAAACAGCCTGCCTAGCCCATAAATAGGTATCTGCTGAGTGAATGTGAAAATATTATAATCAATTAAATTATTGCAGAATCCCCCTTCTGGGACTTCCAGTTAACCAGCAAACATTGATTTTATGTCCTCACTGGCCTGAGGGATGCTGGTGGTCTATGAAGTGAATATGAGTGTTGGGTTCTGTGGTGGAGCTGAAGAGATGAGGCATCTGTAAGAACCATTAGGAACAACTGAAGATGGCTGTTGGTTCTAAGGCTGCATTGTGTGGACATAAGTAATTTCACAATAGGAAATCCAGGTGCCTCTGGAAGAATCCCTCACTTCTTCCTAGTTGGTTTTAGAACTTTCTGTCTCAAGTGCTTTTCCTTTGCAGGAATCTATCCACAGCAGAGGGACAAATGAACAAAGATGGATAAGGCGGGACTGTGATATTTAGGTTGTCCTATTTCTAAACTACCACAAGATGGGAGTATTTTAAAACTTTACTCTCTGATCTTCTGCTTCTTAATCTTTTGTGGGTCATATGGTAATTGCAGTACACTGGAACCCAGCAAAACAAACATGACCCTGTTTTTGCTTTTGGAAATTTGATTCACATAAGACTGCCACAGGAAAATGGATATCAAAGCAAGAGAATTAATAATTGTCATTGGTTTGTAACTGTTTTGTGCGACATTGGAAAATTAGCTTGTAGTGTAAAATGGAAAAATTATTGGCATAAAAATTCAATATTTTGAATGAATAAAGTTTCTTTTGTTTCCGCGCTGTCAAAGTTGAAGCTTTGCCCACAGTATTAGCCTTCTCGTGATTCACTACTATCTTGACCTTAGGTTCCAGTCTAGAAATTCAGTGAAAGTCCAGCTGTCTTTAGTGTATATTAGGAGCTGCTATTATTAAACTTCCTACATTGTCTGTTGTCTCTGGTGCCTCAGGCAAATAGCAGTTGCATTTTAAGTGTCCTAGGACAGAATTACAGTTACAGAAATTCAAATTGCAGTGGGTGCAGTTCACTAAGACAGAGAGTTTAAATAGCTGGCCGACAGTGAAGTGTGTGTTTTTGCTGGTGTGCAGAAAAGCCCATTTGCAAAGAGATCTATTGAATTTGGCTACAATTTGGGATGCTTTCATGCTTTTAAAGACACTTGATTTACAGGTCAAGAAAGGAAAGACAAGGGTAGGGAGTTTGGCCAGATCAGATAGAGGAAGGCTTGGCAGGCACTGCAAGTTCTTGCAGCCCCAGAGGCAAATCCAGGTAGACTACCCAAGGCTTTCCTTGACCACCCCTCAATCACCATTGAGGCCTGTGACCGCAGACTCTGCTCCAGGGTCTTGAATGGCTCCCAGTTTTTCTCAGGTGGTATGTGCACCTGCATGTGGACCAGTTTCCACAGGGAACATTTAACAGGCCTTGGAAGTGCTTGAGTCCAATTCTTGACGTTATTGCCTTGTCGGCCGGGGCTCCCCAGCAGTACCTCCAGTCAGGTGTGAACAGATGCTCATTCCACTTCATTCCGACCTTTCAACTTCTCTTTACCTTGGCTCACAGAATGCTGAAGTGTCATATATCTGACAGTTCAGTCCCCAATTTAATAGGAGAACAGAAGTGAGGTCAAGTGATTTACCCAGTAGCTTCCCTAATACAAAGCTCTTAGTCCACATTTTCTCTTTCAGTCTGCCCTCTTTGTGGATCTGCCTCATGTCCCCATCTTTGAAGTCCTTTAATGTCTAAATCTGCGTATCTCTATCACCTCCTCCCTGGTGGTGGTCACTGTTGCTTTGTGTGGCTGTCTTCACTCCCTACCTGGACACTAACCCCTTGAACACAGGGACCTGCCCCTTAGCAGTCACCTCTCAATCCCTCTGTCCTTTCCCTGCCATACATAAAATGCTAATTGAATTACGTCTCTAGAAATTTGTTTATATTTACATTTTGTGTAGATGGAGTCAAACAATATTTAGTACTTTTTATCTTGTTTCTTTCATTTAGAAATGAAAGACATAATTCTTCATTGAGACCTGGATGGGAAGGGAGGAGGATCAGGCTTTTCCCTTCAATCTACAACTGAACCAGACCCCTCAGCATTCATTTATTAATAAATATTTACCCATCACCAAGTAATAGCGACTCAGCTCTTAGCTGAACTTTAGTGATCAAATAAATAGTAGTGGAATTCACATCTGGTAGAGAAGGCTGACTTAATCAACAATCACAGAAATGCATACTTACAAATTACAATGAGCAAATTCAAATAGGTGTGAAATGCTATCTCATTCTAATAGGTGTGAAATGATATTTGATTTGCTTTTCCCTAATAGCTAATGATGTTGAACATCTTTTCATGTGTTTTTTGCTATTTGTATTTCCTGTTTGGAAACATGTCTATTCCAGTCTTTTGCCCATTTTTAATTGGGTCATTTCTCTTTTTAGCATTGAGTTGTAGGATCTTTTTATATATCATAGATATTTAACCCTTATCGGATATGTGGTTTCCAAATATTTTCTGTCATTGAGTAGGCTGCCTTTTCACCTTCTTGACAAAGTCCTTTGAACACAGAAGTATTAAATTTTTGTGAGAAGGTCCCATTTATCTCTTTTTTCTATCATTGCTCATGCTTTGGGTTTAAGGTCTAAGAAAACATCTCCTACCACCAAATCTTGAAGATGATTGCCAGAGCTGTTATCACAAATACCACACAATGGGTTGGTTTAAACAAAGGGAATTTATTGGCTCACAGTTTTGAGGTTAGGAGATGTCCAAAATCTAGATATCTACAAGGCTTGCTTTCTTCCCAAAGATTATACCATTCTGGTGCTAGTTGCTAGCAGTCCTTGGCTTTCCTGTCACATGGTGAATATCTTCTCCTTTCTCACATTTGTGACTTCTGGGTCCTCTTTATAAGGCCTCCAGTAATCCAGATTAAGACCTCCTCTCTTTCTGTTGGGCTACACCTTAACTGAAAATAACAGCTCAAGAGGTCCTATTTACAATGGTACCATACCTCAAAAATGTGGATTAGAATTAAGAACATGTTTTTTCTGGGGTATGTAACTCAATCTACCATAAGGATGAAATGAAATAATGTATTTATTTACCCAGTACATGCATATTGATCTCCTATCACCCTGGGATGAGTACCAGGCATTGTTCTAGGCTCGGGATAAAGCAGGTCAGCATAGTCTGTGCCCTTACAGAGCTAAGAGTGTAGACAGTAAAGGGACACACCAGGTAATTTCAAGTGGTCTAAGTGTGGGGGAGGAGATAGCACCTTTGGATAGAGTGGTCTGGGAAGTCATCCCGGAGGATGTGACCTCTGACCCGAGGCCTGACCCTCAAGAGGGTGTGAACATGCAAAGATCCAGAGGAGGAGCCATCCAGCCTGCCCATCCAACATATGCAACAGAAAGGAAGATTGTGGTGTTTCCATGTGTGGAGACTTTTAGAAGAGAACAGATGCTCTATGATAGAGTAGGTAATGATCTGCCAAAAGACAGAGGCTAGGCCGGTTGGTTTTTCAGAGTCTGTGCTAGCTTAGTACTTGTCTTATTTTGCCACAGGGCTACTGATGCAAAATCCCAGAGATGGGTTGGCTTTTATAATGGGCATTTTATTTAGGGTAAAAGTTTACAGTTCCAAAGCCATGAAATGTCCAGATCAAAGCACCGTGAGAGATGCTTTCTCACCAAAGTCAGCTACTGTTGATCCTGGTGTCCTGCCACATGGTGAAGATGGCAGCCAGTCTCTGCCGAAGTCTCTGCCTTCCCCTCCAGAATCTACTGTCTCCTGCAGCTCAGCTGTGGGCAACCAGGCATAGTGCCTGTCTCTTTCTGGGCCACATCTCTCAGTCTCAGCTGCTCCACTTTCTTCCCAAGTCCAGCTGTGGGCTGTCAGGCATATGGCTCGTCTCTACAGCCTCGAACTGCTCTGTGGACTCAGCCTCTTGGGGCCTTCGTGCTTAAGCTTTGGCTACTAGTGATCCTCGAGTCCTCTCTCAAATGGCAGGATGAAAAATGGCAATTTCCTTTCTCTGCATGTCTCCATTTATATAAGATCCAGCAAGAGAGCAGAGATACAACCTGAGTCACGCCTCACTGACATAGTCCAATCAAAAGGGTCTCACAATAACTTCATTCTCACCCATCTTAAATGTTCTCTCAGTGCTTTGTTCATTTCTTCCTTTGTACTTTTCACGATCTATAATTGTTTCAGTTATTTGTTCAATTACTTGATTTTGACTGTTCCGCCAACAGAATGTATGCTCCATATAGACAGGTACCATGGTAGCCTTGTTTGTTCTCGTATCCCTAGTGCTGGGCTCTGGGAATGACACATAAAAATTGCTTGATGAATATGTGTTGGCTGAAAGAGGAGGATGACAGCTCAGTACTCACAAGATCAACAGTGGTAATGAGGAGGTCAGCTGTGGACACTCAGATCTTACTTCAGATTCTACCATCTGTCTAAAGTCCTGCATCAAATAAGAGAGCGAGCATGGTCAAAGCTGCCTGAGGGTCCATTCAATACAGAGGGGCTAGTCCAACTGAACCAGACTAGACAGTGCACTTCCCTTCTTTTTTTTTTTTTAATAAGATTTATTTATTTATTTATTTCTCCCCCTCCCCCCTCGTTGTTTTGCACTCGCTGTCTGCTCTCTGTGTGTTCATCTGTGTCTGCTTGTCTTCTCTTTAGGCGGCACTGGGAACTGATCCTGGGACCTTCCGGAGTGGAGAGCATTGCTGAATCTCTTGCGCCACCTCAGCTCCCTGGTCGGCCGAGTCTCCTATTGTCTCTCTTTTTGTTGCATCATCTTGCTGTGCCAGCTCTCTGCATGGGCCAGCTCTCCTGTATGGGCCAGCACTCCGCTCGGGCCAGCTTGCTATGTGGGCCAGCTTGCTTTTCACCAGGAGGCCTCAGGAATTGAACCCTGGACCTTCCATATGATAGATGGGAGCCCAATCACTTGAGCTACATCTGCTTCCCTTCCCTTGACTTCTTGAGCATAGATCCTAGGGAGTTCTGTTATGTCATAGCATAATCCATTTTATACAGTGATTAATCCTTATGCAGTAATATGTAGGTGTGTTTTTCTGTCCATCTGTCTGTCAGTGTCATACCTTTTAGCTGGGGCATCTTCATGACCAATTCTGGAATCCAAATCTTCCCTGATCTAATTTTCTAGCTTAGTTTTTAACCATTATGACAATCAGAGTCAACCAAGTCAGTCCTGAAATAGTTTGCTGTGCCATGTGGCCAGTAAGAAGATTATGAATATGGTTGGTGCTTTCAAAAGCCACCTTCACCTTGACTCTATGTGGCCAATGAAATCATTGTCTTCAAGGCCAAAACATTGTGTGGGCGTGGGGGAAGGGTGTTTCATAGCTCATTTCTCTTTGGATTATGTCTAGGAAAACTTTCTAATCTTTTTTATTCCAAAGTACATTCTTATAAAATTTCAAATTTCTGTAATGTGCCTGATTTAAGGAAATATCAATGATAATATGTCTCCCATTAGTAAAACCATAAACCATGGTACTTCTATACAAGGGAATACTACTCAGCAGTAAGAAGAAACAAAGTACTGATAAATGCATGAACATGGGTGAATCTCAAATGCATTATTATAAGCAAAAGAAGCCAGCTTCAAAAGGCTACATATTGTACAATTTGACTTTTGTGAGATTCTGGAAAAGGCAAAATCACAAGGATAGAAAACAGATCAGTGGTTGAGAGGGGTTGGAATGGAGGAGAGAACTGACTATGGAGTCATGAGGGAATTTGGAGGATGATGGACCTATTCTGTATCTTGATTATGGTAACAGTTACACAACTGTATGTACTTGTCAAAATTCATAGAAATATATATCTAAAAATGGCAATAAAAAAAGGGGTCTCACGTGCACAGGAATGGATTAGTTCAAGAACATAATCTTTTTCTTTTTGGGATTCATGAAATTACTTCAGACTGTCACAGTACTCTTCCTCACAGGGTGCTGCAAGCATGAATTTCTGAAAAACAATTTTTATAAAAGCACCTTGAATTCCTTGGCACTTCCTTTTAAGCATGTAACTTTTAATATTAAAAATCTGCTTTATCAATTAATGGCAGTTGCTTTCCAAGGAAGTCTGATTTGTGGTGGTGTTTTTATTTTTATTTTTTGAGTTTCATTAACCTTTTGTTTTTAATTTAGAAATTGGATGAAGACATGCATCAAAAAATTGCAAGGGAAATGAACCTCTCTGAAACTGCTTTTATCCGAAAACTGCAGCCAACAGACAACTTTACACAAAGTAAATATGCATTTTTGACATTCTTGAATGTCACCAGATGCTGCTTTTATAGCTGGGAGAATAATATTTAAGGAAAAAGCCCACTTGTTATTTGCGTGCAGATGGGAGATTCTGATTTGGTTCTCAGTTCTTCTGGGGGAAGGGAGACTTGGTTAATTTGCAGATCTGGTACTGTGGAGCCCTACAGTGCATGCCCAGCCTTCTCTCCTCTTTTCACAACATGTTTCAGCTATTCATCACACTGCTGAAATCTTTAGGAAAGAATAAGGAAATGAAAAGTAGGTGCAAGTTGCTACCTACTTGCACGAGAATTATCTCCACTCCCTTTGGTTTTTCCTCTTCTGAAGGTTCCTGCTTCGGATTAAGGTGGTTTACGCCGGCGAGTGAGGTCCCCCTCTGTGGCCACGCTACCCTGGCTTCCGCAGCTGTGCTATTTCACAAAATAAGTAAGGTGGTTTTCTTCTATGAACCTATCACTCATCAAATAACAAATATTTTTTTTTAATTCTCACACACTCTTCCTGATGAACCAAAGGGAGTGGCCTAAGGCATCGCAGAGTTTATTTCATTGCAATTCATGATGCAGAAGCAAAAACAGCAATGCTCAATACCACTTTTGCTTCTCAGAGTGTGAGTCAGGCATCATTGAAAAGCCATGGTCCCAGCTCCCTAGAATGCTATTTTATTTCAAATAGTAATTTCTGATCTCTGTGACAAACACGGCAGAATAGGTAACTCACATGATGTGATAATCAGGAACTAAAAGGCACACTTTGCCTTAAATATGTTCCTACCCACAGTGAAAGTCTACAATAAGAGATTCTTTTTTTTCCCAAATAAAATTTTATTGAAGTATATTATATAAACAGACAAGAAGAGATTCCTTATTTTGAACTTTAAATTTCATGGGGGAGCAGATGTAGCTCAAGTGGTTGAGCACCTGCTTCCCATGTATGAGGTCCTGGGTTTGATCCCTGGGACTTCCTAAAAGCAAAACAAACAAATGGAAAAAAACAACTCTCATTGGGGAGTGGATATGGCTCAGTGGTTGAGCACCTGCTTCCCATGTAGGAAGTCCTGGGTTCAATCCCTGGTTCCTCCTTAAAAAAAAAAAAAGATTCATGGGTCCCAATTTTATACATGCACCTTGTGATGAGAAGTTGCAGCACCTTAATCCTGCAGTTTCCAGCTGTATTTGACTTAATAAAGATCAGGGCTTTATGGGAATGTGACCATAGGAGAGACACCTGGAAATGCCCTAAAAGAGGCTTGTTAAAGGCAGCTGCCATTAACAAGTGGGGACCGCAAAGAGAAATTTAAACAAGGAAATAGGATCTGACAGTAATTGAGGGGACTGGGGAGTTGGAAAAGGAGGTTCTTTAGAGAGGGGTAATTGGGGAAGGTGTCGCAGGGCAGGTTCCCCCAGAAACCAAAGTCTGTGATACTTTGGTTTGCAAGAAGTTTTAGGGGCAGTATTCTTGGACTCAATACCTGTAGGGGAGTAAAGAAAGCAGGATTAAACAGAGAGGCAAGTTGAAATGAAAGAAGCAGTGATAAGAAAGGCCTAGGCCAGGGAAGCGGGTGTGGCTCAATCGATAGAGCTCCCGTTTGCCATATGGGAGGCCCCGGGTTCGCTTCCCGGGGCCTCCTTGTGAGGGCAGGCCGGCCCGCACGGTGCGGTGGGCTGATGCAGCGGGACCTCACAGCAAGGGGGAGATAAGCAGACATGGAAAGGATGCACAGCGAATGGACACAGCAGACACAAGCAGCAAGGGGGGGATAAATAAATAAATAAATAAATCTTTAAAAAAAAGAAAGGCCTAGGCCAAATCCACAGGCTGTTCTGAAGCTGAGGAGGCCCTTCAAGCAGAGCCTTCACACAGTGTAGTTCCAAATCGAGGCAAGGACCAGGCCCTAATACCCTCCGTCCACCAGGTGAGGACAGTGAGGCTGAATAGGTTAAATAACTTGCTCAAGGGCACAATTAGTACAGAGTAAGCGGTAAGGAGCTGGGATTGGAAGCCTCGCATTCTAATGCCAAGTCCAGTGAGTAGAGTTCTTGGTTCTCAAGTTAGAACCCAGGGAGGGTTTTTCTTCACTCTAGATCCCAGCAACCCAAACGTGGGCCTCCATCACAGGAAAGGAGAGTGCTGCCAGGAAATCTAAGACAATGAAAAGTTGATCAAAACAGGAAAATGTGTAACAAAATTTACTTTCCTATTTATTGATTCATTTTTAAACAATTTTCCAATTGACAAAATAACTCTTTTCTTGGCCAGAAAACACGAATAGCACCCTAACCTTTGTCACTCTGAGTGGAGAACTAAAGGCCAGAAGAGAAGCAGATGACATCATACTGGACTTCCCTCTTTATCCAGCCCACCCACAGGTCAGCTCTTTTGAATTATTGCCACAAGCTGTGTACAGCCAACACCTTGCCTGTTTTAAAATGATTTTGTCTTCCCCCCCCTCCCCCATTTAGGACTTCCATGAAGTAGAGGACTTGATAAAGGTCAGTTAAAAGAACCAAACCTGAATTCATGTAATGTGGTCAGTCGTTTGTTATTTGAACATGAAGATTTGGTACCATTTGATCTCAAAAGATAGGCTTCCTCCTCACTGCAGTACCTTGTGCTGAGTGTTTCACAGGCATTGTCTTGTTTAATTCTTGCTGCCATCCTGAGAGGTAGGTACTACAGTAGTCCCACGTTGATTCTGGAGGGCCAGGGCAGCCCACGGACAACCAGGTGCTCTATGTGCAGAGAAGGAAGGCCCCAGGACAGGGCCAGGACAAGCACTGTCATGAGAAAAACAATTCTGTAAAGTGACCTATTGGATGCCTCCACTAAGGTGTTTTTCAGTGAATTTTCAGCTATAGCAATTAAAATCTCATTAATGTTTTGCTTTATCTAAGTTTTCAAAGAATATAAACAGGTGTCATGTATTCTGATTTTATACTCAGCCTCACCTATGGCTTGAGTTTCAAAGGATAACATGTTGGCAAGAAAATGGAAAATATGCATAATAGCTATATTAGTTTCCCAGATGCTAAAACAAACACTGTACAACAGGTTGACTTAACAACAGGAATTTATTGGCTCCCAGTTTCAGAAGCTAGAAGACTTGCTTCTTGTCAGAGTCAGTATCTTCTGCCTAGCTGGCAGTCTTGGGGTTTCTCCGTTTTCCCTCACATGGTATTGCATATGACAGCATCTTCTCCTTTCTCTTCCAGGTTCTGTTGACTTTCAGCTTCTGGCTGTTCCC
>JAQZBX010102365.1:0-11167 GCA_029593785.1 Cabassous unicinctus | reverse complement strand
CTTGTGGGCACCACCCACCTCCCCTGCCAGGAAGCCCTTTACCCAGCAACAGCTGACTGTAACCAATCATCACACAGACGCTGCCTCCAACCAATCAGCGGGCTACATGGTAGCCCTAAACTCTATAAATTGTACTGCACTTCCCTAATAAAGTAGACCTGCGCCACCAGCCTCGTCTCCGCAGCTTCTTTACTGCGTCACCCTCCACACCGGATTCCCCCACACGCCGGCCGGGCCACCAGCACCGGGTCTCCTCTTCCACCGTCGCACCCCCCGAGGAAGAGGGAAATCGCAACCTCATTCTGGTGCCCAACGTGGGGCTCGAACCCACAACCCTGAGATTAAGAGTCTCATGCTCTACCGACTGAGCTAGCCGGGCCACCAGCTCGGGGTCTCCTCTCCCACCCGGAGAGAGAGACAAACCACAGCCTCCTTATTTCATGGTTGAGGGAAAGATAATTGAGTTGAGATATGAACAGTGAAAAGTCTTTAACTTGAGAGTTAACTAAGCAACTATAATATTGACTTTTAACAGAGAAAATCATGAAAGACTGCTAGCCTTACCATGCACATAACACATTTAGGAAAAATAAGAAAAAGAGAGATTAACTTGATATCTTTTCATATTATATATTGAATGAATTATTAGACATATATTTATGGCATAATTGTGTGTATCCTTGTTCCTACTGCTCACAGAAATATTCACAGAATTTTTTGTTTGTTTGTTTGTTTGATGAAAAATTATCATTAGGAACCAGGGTACCAACTTGATTGAAATTTTACCTAACAATTTGAAATGCATATTCTAGTGGTAGAAGCCTTAAAAATGATCCTGGAATGCTGCAAATCTGTTAGATATTATAAGATGTGGATATATAGAAATACTTTTGAAGTAGTATTCTTTTCCTTTATTCCAGAAAAATTATCTAGAAAGCTCAAAATCAGAACAGTAATTTTAAAATGCTGTGGCTACAAGTAGATTGAGGTTTTTTTTGAGATAAGATTTTCCACATTATAAGCAGCACTGTGTCTCTGACAATTTGTTTGTTTGTTGCTGCTGTTAGAGAACATTTGAGTATTTATTTAAACCACACTCTGTTATCAAATATGTGTTTGTTCCAATAGAGCTGTATTAGATTTCTTTGCATAATTTATTAGAAAATGAGGTCCCCAAATTATTGGATTGATTCACAAATTCACACTTAATAAGTAACAATTTGATTACTTTGTTCTGATGCGAAGGATCTGGTGGAGTCATTGGACAAGTATCCTTCTAGGAAAAAGTGAATTTCATTGAGAGAAGAGTAAACTTCTACTCCACTTGTAACATCTCTTCAAATACACAAATTTTCAAATAAAAATAAGCAAAGCAATATGCAGATGTGATTTGAGGTGATATAGGATAATTTCCCTGGTATTTTTTCACTTTGTATAAATTTAGGATGATGATAATGGAAGGTCATTTCACATAGAGGATCTAGTCAGCAATAGGAAATGAAAATTGATCTAACATCATAGGAACCCATGATATTAGGCTACTTATCGTTTTAAGTATTATTTAGGGTATACTTTTGAGGATTTTTTCCACAACCTTAGCTATATTCTAAGTAAATATTACCATATCATCACAATGATATGTTTGGGAGTTTCAGAATGGATCTATTCAATTCCTGTCATTGGGCAGTAGGAAGGTAATAAAGGAATAAAAATCTATGTTGTTGGTACAGACTTTGCAAATGCATCTCGAGAGGACAGATCTGAGAGTGTGAGTGCACAGGGAGCAAGCAAATAGCTTTCTCAAGATACTTCAAAGGGATCCCAGAAGAAGATTTAACGTCATATGAAAGCTGAACTCATGTGAAACTATTTATAGCCATGGAATCCTGGTGACATGATATATAATTACAGTTAGTGAAAATCTAAATACACAAAGAATAACAATATTAATATTTATTAATAATATTTCATATGGATCCGTTTGAACATAGTCATAGGCATAGAATTGACACAATTTATCTACATTTGTAATATGCTACATTGGAGTGCTTATTGTTTTCCTTGGAAATCTTTTAGTAAACCTTATTAACTAAAAACAAAACATATTCTTCCTTAATTTCTGAACATAGTGATATGGACTGGCATCCAACATGCTTTTCAATATATATATGCTTTCTGTTCATGACCAATTTCTCTCAGAAATATTTTCTCATTGGCCTTTAAACTGTAGATGATGAGATTCAGCATGGGAATCACTATAGCATAAATTATAAACACTATCATTTCATGGTCCAAAGAGTATCTGTAACTTGGCCTCACATACATGAAGAGGATTGACCCATGAATTAGCAGTTCTCCCAGCATCGTTTGTTGAATAGACTGTTCTGGCCCAGCTGGATGGGCCTGACAGCCTTGTTAATAATCACTTTGCCATACATTTGAGTATCTATTGGAACACTGAATTATATTCCATTGGTAAAACATCTATCTTTATGCCAATGCCACGTTGTTTTTTAACACTGTAGCTTCGTAATATGCTTTAAAGTCATGATATGGATGTCCTCCAATTACATTCTTCTTCTTAAAGATATTTTTTGGCTATTCAAAACTTCTAATTCTTTTAAATAAATTTGATAATTTGCCTTCCCAAGTCTGTAAAAAAAAGACTGTTGGAAGTTTTATTATTTAGAAACCACATATCTGATAAAGTTTTGATATCCATGTTATAAAAGATATCATACAACCCAATGATAAAAAGACAAGCAACCCAATTTTTAAAAAAGAGCTAAAGACATGAATAAACATTTCTCTAAAGAGTAAATAAAAATGGCTAAAAAGCACATAAAATGTTCAAAATTATCTATTACGGAAATGAGAATCAAAACTACACTGAGATATCATTTCACACCTTATAGAATGACCATTATTACAAAAACAGAAAACTATAATGCCAGAGATGATATGAAGAAATAGGAACAGCACTTCCTATAGGGAATGTCAAATGGTGCAGACTTTGTGGAAGACAGTTTGTTGGTTCTTCAAGGAACTAAATATAGAACTACTGTATGATCCAGCTATCCCATTACGAGGAATATATTCAGAAGTACTGAAAGCCAGGACTTGAACTGATATTTGCACACCAATGTTCAGAGCAGCATTATTCACAATTGCTAAAATATGGAAACAACCAAAGTTTCCATCAACCAATGACTGCATAAGCAAAATGTGGTAGATACATAAAATGGAAGACTATTCACTTATAAGAAGAAATGAAATCAGGATGATATCAACATGGATGAACCTTGATGACATTATGTTGAACCAAATAAGGTAGACACAAAAAGACAAATATTGCATGGTCTCACTAATATGACCTAAAACAATTAGTAAACTCATCGAGGTAAATTCTAGAGTATAGATTACTAGGAAATTGAATGTGGTTTCAGAATGGAAGTTGGTACTTAATGTATGAAGAATTTTTAATAAGGCTAATTGTAAAGGTGTGGAAATGAGTAGAGTTGATGGTAATACTTTATAGTGAGTATAAGTAACACTGCTGATTTATAAACGTGATTGTGGTTGACAGAGGTAATCTTTGGCTGTACTATTCCACTTGAAAGGAAGCTAGAGAAATGTAGGGACTGTATAACATAGTACTTTTGGTGGTGGATGAAGATTGTGGTTAATAGTATAGGAAAGTTCTTCCTTTACAAAGTTTTAAGTATATGGTTTTACATTGGAAAATTAAAACTAAAGTAAATTATGGATTAAAGTTAACAGTAATATTGTAATATTTTTGCAGCAATGGCAAAGAAGATATTATATCAATTCTAAGAGACAATAATAGGGGGTTTTAAGGGAGTAAGGGATTTTTCCTTCTGGAGTAGTGAAAACATTCTGTATTGACTGAATTGATGACAGCACAACTCTATGATGAATATGAGAGCCACTGAGTGTACACTTTCAATGCATTACCCAAAGTATGGAACTGTAAAACACAAATGAAACCTGTGATAGAAGATGAACTGTGGTTAACAGAACAAATATGAAAACATCCTTTCATGATCTATAGCAAGTATATAATACTATTACAGGGTGTCATTTACCAGTGGGTTGGGAGAAAAATACAACAAACTTAAGATATTGGCTACAGTTAATAGTAATGTTTTGATGATGCTCTTTCATAGATTGTAACAATTGTTTCACAACAACCCAAGTGTTGGTGGTGGGATAATGTATGGGAGCCCTGTATGATGAAATGCATGTTAGTTTTGTAAGTTCACAACTTATACTATACATTTATTGTTTATGGATGTTCTTGTCTGAATGATAAACTTCAATAAAAATTTCAATGGAAAGAGTTCTAAATTTCCTATCAAAGTAAAGAGTTTGCTAAAAATCAGAAAAACAGGAAAATTTTCACCTAATATTATCTGTGACACCCATCAATATAAACATGGTGACTTAAGTCATATTCTTCAACTGAATACAGTGTGATACCCCATCTGATGGTATCACAAGGAATATCCCATGTAAAGTGAGTACACCCAGTTATATCCTGTTTGTTATTTACATGGAAAATGATATTCTACGCAGTGATGAGGTAGTTAATAACAAAGAAATTAGGCACAAGTACATCTAATTCTCAGTAAAAACGAAATGAAGAAATTGTTTTAGGTACTTTTTGGCTCAAGAATCTTTGAAAACACTGATAATTTATGAGATTCCTTATTAAGATAATAGTATGTTAAATTTTCTACCACCTGTTTTCATATTATATCATATTTAAATTCAGAAAGATAAATTAATTTTGTGTTTTTAACATCCAATAATGTTACAGAGGCATGTACACACCTTAGTGCTAAATTTAAATATGCTATATTTTGTATAAAATACCTTTCTTTAATGGGTCATAATCAAATGGGAGTAGCCACTTTCTTTTTTTTTAAATAAATTTTTTATTTTTTTAAAAGAGGTATTTAGATTACATAAATGTTCCATAAAAATATAGGCGATTCCATAGTAACATATTGTTTGATCCACACACACACAGAAAAAAATTTTACATGTATCCATTACATTTAATGGAGAAATGTATATATTTATTCATCTGTGTTTACTTTTTAGTTTTTAATTGTTTATATTTTTGATTATTAAATGTACAAATAAAGTTAAGAGAAAAATAATATATATATAGGCAATTCCCATATGCAACACTTCCTACACCTCCATTTTCACACATGAACAACAACATTCATTAGTGGGGTGCATTCATTACAATTGATGAAAACATTTTACAGCACTGCCACTAAGCATGGATTATAGTTTACATTGTAGTTTACACTCTCTTGCACAATTTTGTAGGTTATGGCAAGATATATCATGGCCTGTATCTGTCATTTTAATGTCATTCAGGAAAATTCCCAAGTCCCCAACATGCCCCATATTTCACCTGTTTTTCCTTTCCCTGCCATCAGAACCTCCAGTGGCCATTGCATCCACATGAATAATATAATTTCATCCATTGTTAGAATCACAAAAAGTCTACAGTATAATACCAGTAAGTCTAATTTAGTCCATAGTTGATTCCCCAATCCTGACGATTCTGGCATGGTGATGTCCATTCCACATGTAATTAAAAGGGGCTTTTATCCCATGGGGCAGATGGATGTGACTCGCTTGCCTGCAGTTGTAGATTTTCTCAGTTCCTTGGGCTCTTCGTTGTCCATTATTATTTCCTTGTTAGTTGTCCTGGGTGAGTGCAATGAACTGGAGAGTAGGTATTGCAACTCTGTTGAGATTTAGTGCCCAGCTTGGACATGGACAGCCCAGACATTAAAGTCTCTTGGATGTACATCTACTAACTCCAGCACCAACTATAGGTTCAAATGGAAGGGTCGGAAGAGGCATGGGTAGAGAAGTCACATCTGAGTTCAACTCTGTCATAATTGGGAGCACAAACTCCAAAGCAAGGCCCACTGGCAAGGCACCAAACTCTGGAGCTATCTGCCATGACCTTAGAATCTGGGTGTCTCAGGAGCCCCACTATTTGGGGTAGCATCTACCTTTACCGTCTATGAGATCCCGCTGAGACATGCATAAACGTTACCTCTCTGATGACCTCCTGACTCTCTTTGAAGTCTCTTAGCCATATACACTCATTTGTCTTTACCTTTTCCCCCTTTTATTCAAAGTGTTTTTCCAATTGTATTACCAGCCAGTGCTTGATGGTAATCCCTCAGTGCCAGGGAGGCTCATCCCCAGGAGTCATGTTGTTCACTGGGGGGGAACGTAATGCATTTATATACTGAGTTTGCCATCAAGAGAGGCCACATTTGAACAACAAGGAGGCTCTCAGGAGGTAACTCTTAGGCAAGGAGTAGCCACTTTCAAATCACAAGATTTTACCTAATTTAAATGAGAAACAATGTGAAAAATATTTGATTACAATGTTTCCAGATGACTTAAAAATGAGATCAAATCAACTTACATTTAGCTTGTCTCACTGGGCTTTCTTTTCACACTAAACCAGTTTGTGTTCTCTGCTGGAAATGATCACTTTCCATTAGTCCCTCAGGAGCAGTGGTGAAAACGCAGCTGAAGTTAATCTGTATGTAGATGCAACTTCTGTGACATCAAAAAGAGGACCTGTTTTCCTGCAGCATTTCTGAAATACATATCAACAAATTTCCATATAGTCCTTTGCATCTTCTTGCATTGTTATTATTATTGTTCAAATTTAACTTATTACAATATAAGGTGTTTTTCTATCCCAGAAAAGTTCTTTGGTGGATTTTCAAAATGTATTTCTTTCAGTAAGAGATCATGAACATTTCATTAATATTAACATATAATAGTTGCTTATTTAGTCTCCAAAAAATTGTGACTTTAAAATAATCTACTAATCACTAATAAAACTGTTTTGAAAGGCTAAAAGGATTAAATCACCATATTAAATCACAAAGTAGTATTTAAGTTGTGTTTAGGTTGTACATTTACTTGTCATATGATACTAGTATATACTAAAATATCATGTTGATATTATATAGTGATAAATATGTAAATAAATTATTTGGAAGCATAAACTTATGTAAATAAATTATTTGGAAGCATAACCTATGCCAGAATTTAAAATTGTTTAATAAAATTTACTATGTGCTTATATAAATTATCAAGTTATAAACATTTGTTATGGATAAAATATGAATATTTTGAACTTATGGTTAACAAGTATTTACAGCAGAGATGGGACATTAGATTGATAATAATATTCTATGTGATATAAGATGGGACAATAGATAGATAATATTCTATGTGATATAACATTAGAACATTAGATGTCTGAGTTCAAGGTTACACATCCTGTGTTTTGTACTATCTTCACTTGTCCTGGGGAACCCATATAGTAATCTATAAATAAATATTTGGCTATGTTAATAAGAAACTCTGAGAATTTTTTGAAAAATACTTTGAGGTTTGGCACCAAACCCAGAGATTATAACTTAGCAAATAAGTTATTATTTTGGCCATGGAATCTGAATTAAAATGAAAAAATAAATAAATGTGATCCTAATAAGCAGCCCAAATGGAAGCACTAATCAGTTAATTAAAGCATTTACAAATTGATCTATAGATTCAATGTAACGTTAAGCTATTTTTTTCACTAATAACAAAGCTGAGTCTTCAATTTACCCGAAATATATGAATATGCTATTCAAAACAAATTTGAAAAGAAGAATAAAGTTGGAGAATTCACAAACTGATATCAGGATGTACCAATATACTAATTTATCAACAGAATATGATATTTTTGAGAAGATAAATACCTAGATAAATGAAACCAATTGTGGAGTTCAGAAATAAATTCACACATAATTGATCAATATATTTTTTACAAATGTTCTAAAGAATATCCATGGGGCAAGCATTCACTTTTTTTAAAAATGGTGCTGACAAAATTGAATACTACTTTGCCAAAATAATGAGACATTAGATCATTGTTTGGAGGATTTATAAAACCTCTCTCAAAACAGAATTTAGACAAATGAATATGAAGCATAATGCTATAAAATTTCTAAAGTAAAGATAGGGATGCTTCTGTGTGACCATGGGCTAGTCCCATTATTTTGATTAAATGCAAAATTCATAAACCATAGGAGATAACTCAGTACATGGTACTGCATCATAATAAAATCTGCTCTGTGAAAGACACTGTTGAGGGAACGAGCAAACAAGGCACAATAGGGAGAAAACGTTTGATAAACAGTTATTTAACAAAAAGTATGCATCCATAATACACTAACTCTCAAACTCAATAATATGAAAATAAAAGGAAAGGAAAACAATTAAAAATGTGCAAACACTTGAACACACTTCACCAAAGAAGATACACAGATGACATCTAAGCCAATGTAAAGATATTCTATGTCACTCGTCATAGGGAAATAAAATTTAAAACACAGTATGATCTCATACAACTGTTAAAATGGCTAAAATAAACATCTACAATAATAACTGAATATGCAAAGCACTTAAAAGAATGCAGAGCAATTTAAACTCTCAACAGTTATTTGTCAAATACGAACTGACGCAGTCACTTTAGGAAACAATCTGACAGTTTCTTATGAATTGAAACCAATTACTCAATGATCCAGCAATCTCACTTATTGCTAATTACCCCCCTCAAAAAGAAGCAAATGTCCACATAACGAGCTGTATGACAATATTTACAATCCAAAATTGGACACAATCCAACTGTCCATCAACTAGTGAGTGGGTAAGCAGAGGTACCTGTGTACAAAGGAATTAAATTCAGTAATAAAAAGGAAAAAATTCCTGATATATTCAAGTACACAGATGAATCTCAAATACATTATGCTGAATGGAATAAGCCAAACTCATACGCTGTGATTCCACTTAGATCACATTCTGGATAGAGCAAAATTATAACAATGGAGAAAACATCTGTGGTGGCCATAAGAGTGGGTAAGTGAAGTATTTGATTGCAGAGTGGATGAGGGGGCAGTTAAGGTGTTGGAAACATTCCATAACTTGATTGTTGTTACCCAAGTATATTCATTTCTAAAAGTTCAAATAAGTGGCAAATGTAAATGGTGTTTTTATGCATTTAGTTAAAATAACCCTAATTTTAAAGTTACCTGCTACATAAATTAATCTTTGCTTCAGTATAAGAGTTAGCTTAATCGGGAAGAGAGAGACTAGAAGAGAACTAATGTTGGCAATGTTTGCTTCCTAGTCTTGGACCTGTTTACAGATTTTTTTGCAGGATATGAAATTTCATTAAGCTTTACGTATTTGATATTTCCACCTCTCTGTATGTGTATTATCTTTACAAATATTAAAAAGGAAAACAAATTTATTTTGTTTTACATTTTCTAATAAATTCTATAAACCCTTTCTCCTTAAATGCTATTTGAGTTAGACATTATTTTACTGATTCTCCTAAAAATGAAATAGTATATTCTTCTTTGTCATGTATTCATTTTAAATTTCTATCAGTCAGGACTTTACATTTTGACAATTATAGTTTAGCACTTTTAAGATCTGTCAGCTTCCCACAAATTTTAATTATATTTGTTATTTTAAACTGATTTTTCTTTATATCTGTCCTTTCCACTTTTTTCTTTCATTAACTGTACTTCTATCCTTACTACCCTGCTTCTATTTTAAAATTAGTCTTAGTTTCTGTTTTTCTTAATTTTATTTTTAATTACTTTCTGAATTCTTTTTACCATGTTTTCATACCCTCCTTATGTCTATCAATATCATTTCAGATTATCATCAATTTCATGATGCTTTAATAATCATTTCAATTTTTAATTTTATTTTACTATTTTACTTAATTTATTTATTATTTGTTATAGTATTTGTATTAGTCTGCCAAAGGGATACTGATGCAAAGTACCAGAAGTCTTTTGGCTTTTATAAAGGGTATTTATTTAGGTTAAAAGCTTACAGTTACCAGGCCGTAAAGAGTCCAAGTCAAGGTTGCTTTCTCACCAAAGTCAGTTGCCAAGTGTTGAAGCACGATGGTTGCTCATCTCTGCCTGGTATCTCCACTGTAGGTTATCAGGCAAATGGTTCATCTCTCCCGGGCTTTAGCTGTTTGAGCCTTCTCCTTTTTGTCACTTGACAACGTTCTCTCCTCTGGCATCTATAGAGCTCTCTCACTTCCTGTGTTATCTTGAATGGATGTCTATTTATATGGACCCACCAAGGGGGTGGGGACTCAACATGAGTCTCACCCTACTAAAGTGGTCAAATCAAAGGCCATAAATAGATTTTATTAAGTAAAATTAAGACCTTGAAATTTAATACAACCAAAGGTTTCATAACCTGAGGAATAGAATAGTTTACAAACTTAATCTTTGTCTTTTTGGTATTCATGAATATTCTCAAACTGCCCCAGTATTCATTTTCCTGCCATTTGTACTTACTGAGACATATATATTCCAGAAATTTCTTATTTGCAACTTTCCTTTCAATGTTTCTGCCCTACTCAGTTTTCTTCTGCCTGTCTTGTCTCAGTTTCATTCAATTTTGATTTTAGTATTTGTTTCTTTATTCTCTCTCTTTCAAATAGTGTTTACTCAAACACCTGAAAGTTTTCATGCTCTGCTCCTCTGTTTCTCTTTTTAAGTAGGTACCCAAAGAAATTCTTAGTTGCATGTTGCATCAATTCTTCCAATGTCACCTCATCATGGACACCCACCTTACACCATCTCTAAAATATGTCAGACAGCCACCCCAATACTATACTTTATCCTGAGAATGTTTATTGTCCATGGCATGTTTATTTGTTTTATATCATGCCAACATATAGGCTCTGTATTAGTCAGCCAAAGGAGTGCTGATGCAAAGTATCAGAAATCTGTTGGCTTTTATAAAGAGTACATATGTGGGGTAAAAGCTTACAGTTACAAAACTCTAAAGAGTCCAACTCAGGATTCATTTCTTATCCAAGTCAGTTGTCACATGTTGAAGCAAGATGGTTGCCATCTCTGTGAGGTTTCAACTTCCTGTCTCTCAGCTGCAGGATGGAATAGGTCATGTGTCTCTTCCAGGGGCTTGAGCTGTTTGAGCTTTATCCTTTCTGTCACATGGCAAGACTAAAATAACCAAGTTCTTCCCTCTTCCATGTCTTCTT